>QGMK01000289.1:0-30144 GCA_007825345.1 Lachnellula suecica
CTCCAAATGCACCTCCACATGATTAGTAAAATACTTTGACGGGTCCCTCACCACAATCGCACTAACAGCCGCAATAACCCCAAACGGAATAGAAGCAAGCCACGTAACCCTTAAACTATACGCATACCCCAACCTCGCCGCCATCACACACTTCTCAAATACCCCCTCCTGTACACCCTCCACCACCTGGCCCGGCACGCCCAAAATCGCAAGCTTCGCCGCTGCCACAAGCGCAGGAATGCTCGCGGGCGTCACGTTTGCGGACGTTGCGGTTTCAGTGATGCGGGTAACGATTTGCTTAGCAGCAGTCTGCGTGAAGATGGACGAGAAGACAACGGAGCCCACAGCCCCGCCGAGCGAACGGAAGGTGCCGATGAGGCCGATGGCAATGCCTAAATCGCGCTGGGGGACATGCAGGGAGGCGGTGGTGTAGCAGGCCAGGGTAATCCAGGCGAAGGGGAGCATGGCGAGGAATTGGATGGCCATGAGGTAGTTTAGGTTTGTTGGGGTGATGAGGGCTGCGAGGCCGAAGAAGAGGGTTTGCATGAAGACGGCGAAGGTGAGCTGTAGCGAGAGAAGCAGTCAGCATTGCTTTATTCAATGAAGCTTGAGTGAAGCTCTTGACATGTATCTTGACAGCTAAGAGTCATAGTGTATGTCGATAGAGGGAGGTATAGGTGCTAGTTATCTTACTTGGAAGTGGACATGCTTGATATAATGAATTAAAGCCGGTATAAGGACACCACCAACAAATTGACCCGCACTTGAACCCATTAGCAACAGCTCTCAGATGGACAGGCATACATACCCAGAAGGAATAGAGTACAACCCAATCTTAATCGGATCCGGCGTATGCAGATAAAGGATAGTCTGAGCATTAAGAGCAGAAGCAGCAAAGAAAACCATCCCAGCCACAAAAACAAGTACAATCAGCGACGAGAACTCGCGGAAACTCCTGAACAGATACCACGGAAACAACGGATCTTTCGCAAGAGTGAAGTCGTACGCAAATGCAGCAAGAAAAACGAAGAGGCCCAGAATTAAAGGGGCGAGTGTTCCCGCATTTCCCCATGGATAAGCGTTCCCGCCAGAATTGAGACCGAAGAGGAATACGATGAGCCCAGCGACGAACAGGAAGACGCCGATGAAATCGAGCTCTTTGAACTCTTGCCACTTGGTCTTGTTATCTGGACGAGGGTGTGCGGGTGGGTAGTACACAAATGCAGTTCCAACTAGAGAGAAAGTGGCAAAGCCAATTGCCAGGTAGAACATGATCCTCCAAGTTGCGTCTGAGATCATGGCATTTGCAAGAAGAGTACCAGGAATAGCCCAACTCGCAAGGTTGAACTCGGTCCAGGCTAGGCCCATTCCACGGTATTTGTTTGGCAGGATCTCAGATATACCTATGCTGAATTAACAAATGCACCACTCATGAGAGCAAACACTGACCAGCATAAGCAACCGAGATAGTCCCAATAGAAGCTCCAAGTATCACCTCCCCAGCAATAAGTTGATTCATAGTCTTTGAAGTCCCCCCCACAATCCCCCCAATCACCGAAAGAGCCTGCCCAACAAGAATAACATATCTCCTACCAAAAATATCTGAGATCCTACCAGCAATAGAGAAACCAACTGCAGCTGCAGCGGCCCAGCCAGACGGCACCCAGAAGCTGATAGTCTCGCCGCCGAGTTTTCCGGAGAGCTGGACTAGAATAGGGGTGACGAGAATGAAGCCGAAGATGATTGGGCCCGTGAATGATGTGCCTAGGAAAAGTGCGGAGAGGAAGACGGGTAGAGCGAGTTTCTCTGAATGGTCGGGGTTATCCTCCAGCGCTGCTTTGTGGGGGTCTTCATATCCGAGAGGTAGGGCTTTATGCTCCAGATGGGCAGTCTCGATCTCGGCCTGCACGGCTTGTTGGTGTGTGGTCGTATCTTTCATCCTGTTGGAGTGAAGATCTGAGAGCTTGTGATATCTGGGTAGATCCGAGTACTAAGGCGGGGTATGGCTCTTACATAGATTTCTGGGGTAGCCCCGCAAGGGGGGGCGCAGGGTAGAAAGGTTCCATATCATCCGGTCAATCAGCAGCCAAAGTATTGCATTGGCTCGCTAGCTCGTAGTTTGATTCCTGGGTATTTGTGACCGTTTTCGGTATGGATAAATACGCAGAGAACCACGTCTTTCGAATCTAGTGATTGCGTCTTACAACCTCTTTCTTTATTCAGATAATTACTCAAAATTTGAACACAACTGCTCATTTCATGTTTCTGAAAAGACCCCACCTTGAAAGGGACAAGAAAGTTCAATGTGGGGCAATGTCAGTGGGTTTTGAATCAATAGCCTACCCAATTCAAGGCTAACGCTAGCAGCTACCCCAAGTTATAAAAGAGCGCCACCTGTGGAATGAGGGGTTTGGGTTCACACTGAGTACAGCTTCAGCCCGCCGCAAAATGTCATTTACGAGCGTCTATGATGTTGATCGAATTACCGTACTGAGTCTAGCTGTTGTAGCAACACTTGTCTACCCTCTATGGATTTTAATTTACCGCTTCTTTTTCTCGCCATTGAGCAAGATTCCTGGCCCGAAGTTGACGCGAATAAGTGGTTTGCTCGAAGCCAATGCACTGAAACAACAGCGTCGCACTCAATGGGTTGGTGAACTGTTCACGCAGAACCCGGGAGCAGTAGCTGTACGGACTGGGCCGAGCTCTGTTTCTTTCAACCATCCAGAGGCTGTGAAAGCAATTTACGGTATGTGGTTAGGAGAAAATGTGATCCGTATCTGATGACTTGCAGGTCATGGCAAAGGCGCCGAAGAATTTGGAAAGTCCACTTGGTACGACTCCTTCTCGACCACCGGAGAGTCACTTTTCTCTACCCGTTCGAAGAAGCGCCACGCAGTGAAGCGCAGAATGGTAGCACATGGCTTCAGTGCGCAGACTCTTCACTTATTTGAGCCGCATATGGACCAGACAATTGCCAGATTCATGAAGAAAATGGACGAGTTTGCCAGTAGCAGGCAGTTCTTCGACATCTACTTCTGGTTTGAGCTTTTTACCATGGACTTGATGGGGGAACTGGCTTTGGGCGACAACTTTGGCGTTATCGAAGCTAGCAAACCTGCGAGGTATTCGACACTTGTCGAGCAGTCCCAGCGCTTTGGGAATCTAAGTGGAATCCTTCCTTTTGGCAAAAGCAACGTGCGTGTACTTAGCTGGGTGCCGCTTCCATATGTACAAAGGCTCTGGGGAGCGAGATTGGAATATTTGGAATTTGCAAGAAAGGCGTTGGAAAAACGATACCAGGATAACCGCAGACAGGTAGGGCCCGGTGGTAAACCGCGCCAGGATATAATGCAGAGATTCATTGAAGCCCAAGACCCTGAGACGGGACAGAGGATGGGGTTTGCGGAGCTCTGCGCTGAGACATCTTCACTGATGTAAACTATTCGCTCCCATTTGTACCTCGAGATCAAGCTAATGAGTTCTCATAGGGTAGCTGGGGCAAGCACAGGAAGTGTGACCATGAACTGGATGACTTACTACTTGTGTAAGAACCCCGAGGTCAAATCCCGGATCATAGACGATCTCGAGATGCTGTTCCCTGATAATCTCGACGGCACCAAGCCGATTCCTTTCACAGAGCTGAACAAGCTGCATCTCCTCGAGTATGCCGAGATGGAATCCCTTCGCCTTCATCCACCAATTGGTTACGCAATGCCGCGTGATACCCCTCTAGCGGGAGCGATTATTTGCGGTGTATTCGTTCCTGGTGGTGTTGCGGTTGGCGTACCGGCAGCGGTTATTGGACGTAACCCAACAGTATACAGTGAGCCCGACAAATGGGATCCAAGGAGGTGGTCGGATGCGACTGCAGAGATGAAAACTTGCTTCCTTGGCTTTGGACACGGAACGAGGCAATGCATCGGGCGGAGCATCGCAACGCAATTTATTATGAAGATGATTGCGACACTGCTGTTGAGATATGATATAGAGTTGGAGAATCCTGCTTTGAAATTGGGAACTAAGGAATTCACCATCCTGAAGCCAGATCAAGAGTATAAAATTCTTTTGCGGCCGAGAAAGCAGGCGGCCAATTAGTCAGCGACTACCCAGCCACCGACCAACCCCTTCCTTTTTGGGACGCATCACTTTGCAATCACTTTGGGGAAATGATTTTTGCATATTTTTGGAGCTTTAAGCCTGCCAAGGTTGTCATAGGCAACTTTATCCAATTTAAATGCTACCAGGCCACTGATGTAATAGCAGAGATTGTTGGCGAGCAATGTTATCTAGCCAACCCCAAAATTCCAAGTTTTATTTCATCGCCTTCGAAACTTTTGATTCATGAAATCCTTCCAATATCAATCTTTCCCCTTAGCTCGACATAAGTGACACACTCAAACCTTAGTTTCTTGGATACACATTAACATCATCTCGTGTTGCTCCGACGTTCACTAGACTTCAACCCATCTCCCCTCCATAACGCCATTGCTCGGAGGTTCACGTTTGCCAAAGAACAAAAATGCCCCAAACTCCATGCTTCCAATCCTATTGATGCCCCCCAATTCCCGAAGAAGCACTGACACCTAAGCAAACCCCGGGATACTAAATAGCTCCATTATCGTCCGCGGATCCCATTCCCATTTCTCATCTGTTCCTGGCTCGTTGACTGGAGAAGGAGACGAAGAAGAGCTTGACGTCTCTGTTTTCAACGCTGGTTGTTGGTCCTGAGATTTTGTAAGTTGGTGCAGTAAAATAGAGGAGGAAGGCTTGGTAAGGTAGGAATAATAGATAGGGAGAAGAAATGGAGAGCTTACGGTTTGAGGGATACTTGCTTCTCTTGGAGGACTTGGCTGGACCTCCAGCATAGCCAGGTTCACACACGTGTCCACGGAACTTGAACGAGAATCCATCTCAACGTGTATCTCTCATATATTAAGCGTCTTGTGGAGAAGCTGCTTCAGCGATGAAGGAAAAGCTCTCAATATAAGAAGCAATCTTTCCACAGCGTTGTGAAACAATATATATATATGAGCCAAGGCCCAACTGATGATATAAGAATTGTGGTACTCTGATATGCCAAAATGTGGGGAGTGAATTCAGGACGCGGTACTTATTGCGGGGAAATGAGGCGTATTTAGACCATCACCATAATACCTGGGTACGTCATTGCTGTTATCTCCAGTCTAACCCAACTCACGAATGTATTGCAGAAGGATAGCTTTTGAACCGATTGGAGAAGGCGACTGATATTTCAAAAAAGGGGTGAAAAATATTTGCTGGCCTTGGAGAGTTTTATCTTTGATTGTATTGAGGTCAACGGTCCCACTTAACCCCCCTTTGTCCCGGGGAGTTGATTTATATGGAGATAACTTAGCGCACGAACTAAAAGCCTAAACCGCCAAAACTTGCATCTCTAAGAGCCAGAACTCCTGACGCATGGACTGTCCAAGTGGGGTGTTTTTATTAAGGGTCTGTCTAGTGAGGTGCAACTAAGTACTGAGGGGTATCTTGTACATAAAAAGGTTTACAAGGAGGGGAGATATGAGCCTGCGACCATCTGCTCGAGGTCACCTGTCCAAGGCTTGAGATTGGCACTGCAGACGGCACGGTTAGTATTCGATACCATTATACAATTGGCAGAACTTACCATCTGGTAATACACGCCTCGTCGTTTCAGGAGACTTTGATGATTCCCCGTCTCGAGAACCTTCCCCCCACCTAGCACGAAAATGACATCCGCATTCTGGACCGTGGCCAACCTATGCGCTACCACAACCATAGTGCGTCCCTTACCCGCCCTTTCAAAGGCTGCCTGAACAAGCTTCTCGCTCTCGGAGTCCAGACTACTCGTCGCCTCATCTAGCAATAAGAGTTTCGGGTTTCGGATCAACGCTCGTGCAATAGACATGCGCTGTTTCTGTCCCCCGCTGAGGGAAACACCTCTAGTACCAACGTCCGAGTTGTAGCCTTCCGGAAGGGAGGAGATGAAGTCGTGGATCTCGGCGTCGCGACACGCTTGGTATACTCTCTCCATCGGCGTATTCTCGTGGACACCTAGTAAGATATTCTCTTTCACTGTGCCCTGTAATAGTATTGGTTCTTGCGATACGAGAGACATGGATTTGCGGTAGTCTTCTGCGTTGAGGTCGGCGATGTTGGCTTCGTTGAATAGGATCTTGCCTCTTTGGATGGGGTAGAAGCGTTCTAGCAGAGAGACAATGCTGGTTTTGCCACAACCTGAGGGTCCGACAAGAGCAGCAAATTGACCCTTTTCGATCTGATGAGATATTAGTTCCGAGAGCAGTATTTTAAAGAGGGAAACTTACTGTCAGATTCAGGCCTTGAAAGATAGGAGTATCCCGAGTGGGGTACTTGAACCAGACATCTCGAAGGGCGATCTTTACACCCCCATCTGTATCCTGAAGTGCCAGAGTAGCCTTAGAGTTATCTTTCTTCTGGGCTCTGAGGCTCAGGATTCTGTTTGCGGCAGCCGCTGCTTGTGCCATGTTTGGGCCGAGACTCATGAAAGTTCCAATACCCTCAGAGCCATTGATAACTGCAACATAGACGACGAAGAACTGCACAGCATTATATTCGCGGTTAGCGAGCAGTTGACCCTAAAACTACAGTCAGTAATTCTCTCATGTCATGGTTGGCGTTAACGACAATACATACACCATACCAAAAAGTCAAAGCCACGCAAAGGATTGAGATACTGTTGGAGAAAGCAAAAAGAAGAGTTGCATATCTGGCCTTGTTGAAAGCCTTGTGGACATGACCCTGAAGCAGTATTTCATACCGTCGGCAGATCATATCTTCCAAAGTCAAGGATGTAACAGTCCGGAAAGCGCCAATGGCCTCAGCTCCGAATTTAGAACTCTCGGCAAAGACTTCTTGGTTCATTGCCTCGAATTGCAATTCGTAGCGGACTCGAAAGAAGCTACGGTAGAACAAGTGGTTAGCTTTGTCCTTTGATCTCGTGTAAAGAGTGATACCGCATTAACCTGAAAATAAGGCCATGCAAATGTCTCACTGGACATCGGGCTTTGTTCTGGTTTTGTTTTCGGATAAATACGGTAATAACGCTTCCTGACCCTAACGCATGATTGACTGGAGTAGTTCAAGGCTTCAAAACTTGCCGTACAGGAGGGGAGAAAAGACTGTGGAATATTCGTTTATCTTACCTGCCTATGATGATAATTGGCATAGCCACACCCGTTGCCAGGAGGGTCAATCTAGGAACAATTAGTAAAACCGATCGGGTTGGTAACTACTACTGAGGGAAATTGAGTTTGATGAGTGCCACTTACTTCCAGCCGAAGACAAAACCGATGATAACACATCCAACCATAGACAAGGCCCCAACAACGACCAGAGCCATATTCATACCGAGAAGCTGCTGGAGCTGGGTAGGGTCATTGGCGACACGAGCGGCCAAGGTACCGCTTGAATTCTCCTCAGCATCAAAGAAAGGGATTTCTTTGTCAATGATACTCTGAAAATATTGCTGGCGATATGTGCTTGCGATGTGCTAAAATTTCTTAGCAAAGTTGTTGTGACGTTGGGAAATGTAGCCTACCACAGATATGGTATTCGAGGACCATCCAAGTATGTAATACGCTACTGCAATACCTATTGCAAGCATGAAGAGCATGAGAGCCCAGTGATTACTGGCCTTTTGCAGTGCGCCGCCAGCGAGAGTTATAACGTTGATAATGTTCGCAAACAGGTATGCCTGAACAGGGTTGGCGGCTGTAACGGGTTAGCATTCTGCCACGCAATTGATTAGAACGCAGGGGCAGGGATATCACGGATCTTTGTGAAGGCTATGGTAGAGACGACAAGTTAAAATGACTCCAGGAAACTTACTTGAAGCCCCCATACATCCCAAAGCCAGAAGGAAATACCATGGCCAATGAATACTTTGTTCGGCCATGAGAAGCCCGAAGCTTGTAAAGAAGCCCTTGTTTTTCCAAACGACCTCTTCTTCGACAGGCTTGGTTCCACTTGCTGTACTCATCTCACGTACTAGCTCGTGCTCCTGGTTTGAACTTTCAATCAAGTCAGACTCGTCAGCAAATTCGTCGCCCATTGAAAGCTTTTGAGCATTGACCAAGGCCCAGTAAGCCCCATCTTCATTCAGCAATAAGCCCTCGTGACTGCCTTGCTCAATAACTCGGCCCTACAAAGACAAATGTCAGCTGTTAAATCTGACCAGTTTGAATTGTGGACTTAGGACGTTGCTTCCCAGAAACATATCGAAGCACCCGCGTCTGCATTAAGAGGTGAATTTTGAAAGTTGAGCTACTTACATTTCTCATAACCATAATCTTATCCGCTTTCTTAATGGTCGACAAACGGTGGGCGATGGTTATGGTTGTCCGGCCCTGTGAAACTCGGTCTAGAGCTGCTTGTACTAGACGTTCTCCGCGTACGTCGATTGCGCTTGTCGCCTCATCTAGTATCAAAATCTTGGGTCGCTTGATGATGCTCCGGGCAATGGCAAGTCTTTGTCTCTGGCCCCCAGATATCTTGATTCCAGCATCGCCGACTTGAGTTTGGTAGCCCTACCAAAGATTAGCATAGAACCACAACTTGATCTGCATATGAAAGTACCAGAGGGAGTTTTGTGATGAACTCGTCAGCATAAGCTTCCTTGCAAGCTTGCTCAACGAGACCTTTCTTCGTTTCTTCACTTTCGTTCTCCCATTGAGAGCCAATCAATCCATATTCCACGTTCTTGAAGACCGTGTCGTTGAAAATAAACGGCTCCTGTGAAACGAGACCAATTTGAGTTCGCCACCACTTCAAGTCAACATCGTCCAAGTTTTTGCCTCCGACTAGTATTTTGCCACTGAGTGAAATTGGTGGCTCGGGAGCCTCGACGACCTTGGCTGCTTCCTGAATTTCTCCCTTTTTCTTCTTCTTATCCTCCTCTCGTTTCTTCACCTTCTCTATCTCGTCTTTCATTGCACTTTCTGGGAGCGCGTATCTCTTCGTCTCATCAAGTTCATACCATCGCTCCAGGAGACCAACAATTGTGCTTTTCCCCGAGCCTGACGCTCCGACGATAGCTGTCACTTTCCCAGACTCGAACCGTATGCTGAGGTCGTCAAGTACCTTGAATTTGGGTCGGCTGGGGTAAGCAAAGGTTATGGATTCGAGTTCGATGCTGTCTTGAGCAGAGACATCCGGTTCTTTCAAGCCAGTAATCGATGGTCTGGGAGCGTCAATGACTGCAAAGAAATCACTAGCAGCTGTGGTTGCTTTCCCTATAGCAATGATTGGGGCTGCTGTTTGCGCTGCAGATTCGTCAGCACTACTTTCGATAGTCTGGGACCAAGATGGGGTTTACAAATTGAGAAGCCCATCAACATCACGGCCATTAGGACGATCACAATGGTCCCCACACTGTCAACGTCTCCCCTCAGATATTGCCTAAACCCAAACCAGAAACAAAGAGCCATCGTGGCATATAGAGAGGCGAAAAGAGGAGCGAATCTGGGCGTAGTATGTTAGTATTGCCTATTATAGCTGAGAACTCGGGTCAATGAATCAAAAAAGAATTTTTCTGAGGTGTTTTCAATCCCATATTGATTTGAAAATAAGACCATTTAAATGTCTCACTGGATATGAGACTTTGTCATGGCCTTATTATCGGAACAATACGGTACATGAAAGGGATAACAAGAGTTGAGAATTTGATGGTCTTACTGGATGGCAAGTAGCGGACTGATTTTCAATCCTCTGCGGCGCGATTCCTCGACCCATCCAGAATATTTCTTTGATACTCGATATTCTAAAAAAAAGGGCAAGTCAGCTCTGGTGGGGTGAGAAACTTCTTGAGCTTGGCTATCTTACCTGCTCCGCAAGCAACAATCATGCGAATAGACCCAAGGACTTCGCCGGCGATGGAGGCAGCCTTTTCATCAGCGTGCTCAACCTCCTTTGTCATCCTTAAAATTATGGGAATGTTGATGCCATAAATCAAACCAATGAACAGGAAATTGGAGGCCGTCACTACAGTCAAAATAGCATTAAATTTGAATGCTACGATGATAGCAGTGATGCACATCGACGTAAAATTGACGAAAGTCCCAAGCTTCTCTGATATTCCAATCTGCAGCACATTGGCAGTCGTAGTAATTGTATTTGAGGCCTGGCCGCTGGGCAGAGTGTCAATGACGGATACCGGGAGGGCGAACAGTGCCTTGAGATATTCGAGTCGAATTTTCGCAGATACCCGGATGCCTATCATGCGGAATGCAAACATGGAGAGATATTGCAGTCCCCATTGTGCAATGAATAAGTACACGATGTATAAGGTCTGCTTGTTGAGAGATTTCGTGAACTGCGCTTTGGTTGTGGTGGAATCAGGACTGAAGTAGCTTCCAAAGTCCCCTACGAGATGGCCGAATATAACATTCATCAGGGGCATGACGGCACCAACTCCAGCCATTCCCAGTACGGCGCCTCCCAGCAGAAACCGGTCGCCTAGAGTTGTGTACGTGAAGATTCTCTGTAGTATGCTTTAGCTTGGGTATTTTTTCATGGCGGACACGAAGTCAATACCAAATAGTTCTTGAATGGAGTCTTGTTCTTAGCCTTGCTTGAATAATCCGTAGAGTCATTAGCAATCGGCTCGCCGTTTGCCTTCTCGTCGTTGCTCCTAGGTGTCTTCGGATCCTCGTCGTTGCTCGAGCCGACTCGATTGACACTGATGGTGGACATCTCTGTCTTGTCCAGAGCAGGTTCATTGCTATCCATCTTTTGGGAAGAATTGAGAGTAGGGTGAGTGCTTGGGCTATCCGGTCCACTTGAGAGAGTAGAGGGTTTCTCCATGGTGAATTGGGGGCGGTCGAGTAGAATAAACACTAGCAGTGAGGGTTCGGGAGAGCAACAAACTATTGACAAGACAAAACCACGATCTTTGGAAGAGAAGTCGCATAGATGGCTACAGCTCGAACAACGTCTCACATGGTACTTATACTTATGGAGGTGGAAGGTTCAAGTTGAATGAGTCGGTGTTGTAAATATCTTTACGGACGCCTTCGCGAGAAGCTGCTGTTGCCTGATTGGATCATTCGTTCCCTTCGGACGGTTGATGACCCGCTTTGCCAGCAATTCGACTTGGTTCCTAGAAGAATACCGAAATACTTGAACGATTCTTCGCTGATTGCTCAATTTTCAACGTTCCCTTACCATTTTCAGTAATGACTCGCGACTTCAAGCCTGGGGTTGAAAGATCTTGGATGCGGGGACGGATTGAACGAGAAACGAAAAGGGAAACGACGCGACCAATCAAAGATGACTGTGTACGGGATCAAGCGTGACAGCTCGTGATCTTGGAATGAATGTGATTCATACACGTGACCAAGCCTGAGCTCAGAGACATGGCTTGCTTCTCAGAACGTGGTTCGTGAAGCCTATCAAGCCACTTCCGTCTTGAAACACCCAGAGATTCAGGATCTTGACGCCCTGTCGGCAATTTTGACTGCCTGGAACCCCTCGGTATTTACTACTGGGTGTCTGGCAAACTCTTGCAGACGGTCTTTTCTTTCCATGCCAAATTCTCATCTTCTTGCAAGCGACTTCTATTGTATCTGTCATCTGTCTATTTCTGGAGTATATTATTCGTGGCTAGCGGAGGGTTGGATCTGTGGCTTGGGCGTAGGTAATCACTAGTAATCCCATTCGCAGGGAATGATCGTGGGCAGCCGATTATGGCGTTGCAGCGCAAGCATGGGACACACCGTTTGATATTGAAGTCTTGGACGTTGGAGGCGCCGAGGAGGCTGAAATGACGGTGGACCACCACCTTGAAGGTGCTGAATGAAGGCAGTTGCCGTGGCGGCGTGGAGACTCAGCTTTCAGGAGAGAATTATACTTTTCTGCTAGAACAGAGCTTAAGATTGGGTGAGATCCGATGAACTCTCGGCGCTGGGATCAGCCTCGATAGCTCGATAGCACCCAAGTCTTGTCTTGATGCTGTCTGGGAAGGCCGGGCTGTGCATGACTTTGAGCACTTTAGGTTTTATTTAACTTTATGGGGTTCGTCTCGCTACCTTCACATGCCTGCAAAGATTTGTTGAAGCCTGGCTTTTACGTGGGTATCATTTTAATCCATACGAGGGCAATCAGGTAATCAGACAGCTGCTGTCGCGGGAAGCACTCGGTCGTACTGTATCCCCCGCGCTCGCGATGGCCATGACAAACGAAGAAGCCACTCAGCTGCAAACGAGGTGTGCGCGCGGTAAGCACGTTGAGGCACCCAGATAAAAACAGATCTGGGGATAAAAAGCAGCCAGGTTTCAGGTCGGTAGAGACGACAGGTCAGCATTGCGTGAGCAGGCTCCGTAAGGATCGGCCGCCGCGCTTCCCGTATAGAGAGTGAGAAAGCTATTCTCTATCCAGCTAGCATCAGGGAGGCACCGCCTCCACCGGAGCCACAATAAGCCAATGATTGCCACCAGTGTTTTCACCCGTCTGCAGTGGCTGCTGTGCCCCTGGCGCCGGCGCTGAAATGGGTGTTTCGCTTCTGGGCCGTGGCCTTCTGGACTCCGGCCATCGACTGCAGCTTCTCTCCCTTTTCTGTGTCTTCGAACTCCTCTTGAGGAATCACACACACTCGTTCTTTGTGCTCCGTGCCCTGTCACTGTGCTTTGTCCTTTCCTTTTCTTTGAACACTATCGTTTGTCAAAACACATCAGCAACTCTTCAGTCACAGTTCTTCAGCCAGCCAGTCGTTCATCCCCTTTTCCCTCGCTATCTCGTGGACAATACCCAGTCTCCAACGTCCTTCTCCCGACCACTCAGTATCTCCTACAGCATCGATAATTCCCTATTTCCTCAGGTAGATCCTGAGTAAGACTTGCAACATACGCCCTGATTGGATTTTATTTGGCGTACGAACGATTCGAAAAGTTCTGTGGAACGAAATATAGACGGGAACCGATCAACAGATAGAACATTCGTCAAGGAATACACATAGATATCGGAGCAGCACTCTTTTTGAAGGTTCGGAGGCTCTGGGGGGAGATTCATCTCAAGTTGCGAGGCAACAACACATCAGCAAGATGTTACGGCCATCATCCACGTTTTCAGCCATTTCCTTATTGTTATTGGGCACCCTGCCGGCCAGAGTTCTCGCAGATCAGATCTTGAAGACATCCGGCTTCAGCACATGTTTATCAGATTCGAACATCACTGTACAAAATGTCGACATCGAATATAATGCGGATCTGAAGCAGGTAACTTTCGATGTTGCCGGGACAAGCGCAACGTCTATGAATGTTACGGTACGAAAAACAACACACCTTTGAAAATGATGAAAACGTACTGATCATTTTCAAGGCCCAACTGAACGTCACAGCATACGGCACCAGCGTATACCAAAACAGCTTCAATCCCTGTGAGGCATCCACCTTCATCGAAAAGCTGTGTCCAGGTATGTTACAACTATTTACCTAAATTCAGGATTCGAATTGACTAACAAAAAAAGTACCTGCTGGCGCATTCTCAGCTTCCGGTGTGCAAACGATACCCGCCTCCTATGCTTCCATGATTCCCTCAATCGCCTTCTCGGTTCCCGATATTGCAGCCCAAGCAACACTTCAACTTAAGGCTCTTGATACCGGAAAAGATGTGGCTTGTCTGACATCGCAAGTCTCCAACGGGAAGACCGTCAACGTGCCTGCTGTATCTTACGTTGCAGCGGGAATTGCTGGAGCTGCGTTGGTTATGACAGGAGTTTCAGCTATTGGCGCTGCTGCGGCAGGCGGGGCCCAGGGAGGCGCTGGAACAATGAGCCCTTCGTTCACGGAGGTCCTTACCTTCTTCCAAGGAGTTGCAATGAACGGTATGATGTCGGTCCAATATCCCCAGGTATACAGGAGTTTCACGAAGAACTTTGCCTTCAGCACCGGAATCATCCCTTGGACGGCAATGCAAACTTCCATCGACAATTTCCGTGCCTCAACCGGCGGAAACTTGACATACGATAGCGTTGCGTTCCTGCAAAATTCAACTCTTGTCTATGGCGATGGATCAAACTCTACGGTCGCGAAGAGGGCTTTCGACGGGTTCATGAATGAAGTATTGATGATCCGCGACGATTCTCTCAGCACCAGTGTCAATTCCACCGCATCATCGACGACCTCGAGTGCTAATTCTACGATCGAGGAAACCGTTAATGGTATCAAAGCCTACGTTGAGGAATTGAGTGTACCTCAAGCGAACACCTTCATGACCGTACTCCTCATTGTAGCATGCGTTATTGCCGCAATTGCTGTTGGCATCTTGTTCTTCAAGGTCATCCTAGAGACCTGGGCACTGTTCGGCTCCTTCCCCAAAGGTTTAACTGGGTTCCGAAAGCATTACTGGGGAACCATGGCTCGATCTATTGTCAACTTAATTCTTGTGCTTTATGGTGTCTGGGTTTTGTATTGCATCTTCCAGTTTACTCATGGAGATTCATGGGCAGCCCAGACACTTGCAGGCGTTACTCTAGGTCTTTTCACTGCAACCCTCGGTTTCTTCGCGTTCAAGATCTGGCAAACGGCAAGACGCCTCAAGAAACTGGAGGGAGATACATCTGGATTGTACGAAAACAAGGACACTTGGCTGAAGTACAGTCTATTCTACGACAGTTACAAGAAGGACTTCTGGTGGATTTTTGTCCCTGCTATCTTGTACATGTTCGCGAAGGGATGTGTTCTCGCAGCCGCAGATGGCCATGGACTTTCGCAGACGGTTGCACAACTGATCATTGAATGCCTGAGTAAGTGAAACTTCCAGGGGGCATCGAACATCAACTAATTTGGCATCTAGTGCTCGGCCTCCTCATCTGGAATCGACCTTACGAAAGACGATCCGGCAATGTGATCAACATCTTCATCCAAATCGTTCGGGCTTTGTCCGTAGTATGCATCCTCGTCTTCGTCGAGGAGCTTGGAATCGCTCAGACCACGCAAACCGTCACAGGTGTTGTACTTATTGCCGTACAGTCATGCTTGACTGGTGTGCTCGCCATCCTGATTGCTGCGAATGCAATCATCATGTGCTGCAAGGAGAACCCTCACCGAAAGAGGCGCAAGGAAGCCGGTATGTATCATCAGGCAATTCTAAGAGAAAATAACTAACCAGACCCAGAAAAACTTAACCGCGACCTCGACAACCTCACTCCTCTCGATGCCCGAAACTCCTTACTCATGGATCCCACAAAGGTGCCTATGAACAGCGCGTACGAGCACGATCCCAAATACGATCTCTCGAAGCAAAATAGCTCGGACTCATTCATGCACGCGGCCGGAAACCCATACGCCGGCGCAACGCCGCTGCGACCCTACACACCCGTTACCCGCACGAACACATCTTTCGACAGCCGGGAGAACCTTGTGCAGGGCGCAGCACCATTGGGCGGCGTAGGAGGAAGTCCGCCGCGGCAACCCACCCTACCCAGCATTGGGAACCAACCGTACGGAGGATACAGAGGTGTTGCATATTAGGCATCGAAACGGTGCACATAACGATAATTTCTTTAGACCCTATCATCTGCATTAGCGATTGTGCAAATAAGAACGTTCTGGAGGTTGGTATATAGCTGCGGTTTCGATGATTATACCGGTGTCTGTTTCTTTTTGTTTTCTTATAACTGTATCACATTTTAGTTGAACGACCAGGCAGTGCGCCGCCCAATATATCATATTCTCTACAATCTGGGTTTCTAATGTAAATGATGTTAGAAGAAATTGTGTAGATGTTCGATGCGTATTCTCTTTGTAGCAGAGAAAGTGTTCATCGGCTCACAATTTGCGGCCTCGTCCCTTACAAACTTCACTTGAAGTAGACTTCAATGTTCCATAACTTCTTAGCATTGTAAACGATAGTAAATTGTGTCCTGAAATTTCCAATCAAAGAAGTCCCATTGAAAACCAACTATCATGAGGCTCCCAAAGCCCACTCTTGTTCCCCCACAACCCCGCAGTGGGGCAAGATCAACTCCCTCGTCGCCACATTTCCACCCCAAAAATTAGTACAAGTATCTCGCATCTATTTCCCCCCATCTCAACAACTAGTAATAATCATAATCATCAAAAATGGCGCCCACCGCAACCGCCCTAACCAGCGAATCCACATCCAACGCCTCCGTCGGGGCAAAAGGGACAACCGTCACTGGTAAGAAACTTAAGATCCGCGCGTACCCGCAGTTCGAGAGCCTAGAGGAGGAGAGGCTGTATCGGAAGCAGCATCTGGCTGCTGCGCTTAGAGTGTTTGTTTCCCCTCCCCTTAAATTGACTAAATGGTGAAAATGGCAACTGATTGGGATACAGGTTCGCAGAACGCGGGTTTGATGAGGGTGTTGCTGGACACATGTAAGTCCTGCAGCTATGGCATGGCTGGGATTATATTTGCTAATAGAAGTAGATCCGTTCGAGATCCAATTCTCACAGATCATTTCTGGCTGAATCCGCTTTCGCAGCACTTCTCCCAGATCTCGGTTTCGGATCTGATTCTGGTTAATGAGGATGGGGATGTGGTTGCTGGGGAGGAGCCGATTAATGGGGCTGCGTTTGCTATACATAGTGAAAGTATGTTATTCTTCTTTTGCGGATGTTTGGTATGGGGGAGGGCTGATGAGAAGTAGTTCATAAAGCGCGCCCGGACGTTCATGCTGCGTGCCATGCTCACTCGGTGTACGGGAAAGCGTTCAGCGTCTTTGGCCGCGAGCTGGACATGATCACGCAAGATTCCCTGCGTTTCTTCCGCTCGCACTCTGTGTATGATAACTTTGGCGGTATTGTGCTTGATAGGGAAGAAGGGATGCGGATTGCGCAGTGTTTGGGGGATGGTAAGGCGTGTATCTTGCAGAACCATGGGTTGTTGACGGTGGGGAAGAGTGTGGATGAGGCGGCGTTCTGGTTTATGAGTTTGGATAAGACTTGCCATGCGCAGCTGCTGGTTGATGCGGCGGCTTCGGGGAGCGGGCATAAGAAGATTTTGATTGGGGAGGAGGAGGCGAAGTTTACTTATAATCAGGTTGGCACGTCTGAGAAAGGGTGGCTTGCTTTTCAGGGGTAAGTTGATAGTATCCTATGTTCTGGGAGTGGGTTAGGATAGTGTGGGCTGATTTGACAATATAGGTACTATGATGAGATTCTAGCGAAGACAAATGGGAGTTTTCTCAAGTAGGGGGGCTTTTATGTAGATTGAAAGGTCATGATTCGAAATGGAAGCTATTGGACACAGACTGAGAAATTCAAAAGTCTTCTACAGCTTATTGAAATACCATTCTTAGTTTCGGCTACTCTGCTGAAGGCTGAAGAGATGTCCATATGAACCAATTTATCTAGAAAGTGACCACAGAAGGAATGTCTCACCGGCTCCGAAACATTGAAGCCGGACATTGGGGGCAAGTAGAAGCTCTGACCTCGTAGATGGGAGGTGGTGGCTTGACCTTGCAAGATTCCGCAAAGACAGGTGGTGACCTGATTGCCGGAGAGCATGGCGTCCCCAAGCACTCAAAGGACTTCAGCCCCACTCAAAATTGAAGATATGTTCAGGGATCTTGAAAGAGCGGTCTCTCTTAATGTCTTATCTCCTTGACGCTTGGAGCAAGACACGAAAGACCTCCATTGGTATCCTACTATTTTGCTGTTAGGAGACCTACTAATAAGACATTGGATTAGCACAACCGGCAACATAAGTTACATAAGGAATATTGGACTATCTTATGGAAGTTCAAACTTAAAAAACTACCAACTGCAATTGACCAATTAGCTTTGTGAAAAAGTTTTGGTACACCGCCCCCCACTTCCCCCACGTTTGACGTACCCAGGTACCTACTCATCCCATACTCGAATAGACCGCGGTACGTACTCCACACGATGTATGGTGGTGTACGGGGAATGCGTGGTGTACCTCGAAGAACATGCGCTGTCAAAATATGGTGAAGTCGGCAAAAGCCACCTGCAGCAGCGTCTTCTTCCGCACCCTAAGCGGGTGCAATGTGCAATACACCACATCTGCACCCCATCACACCTTCTATTGGAAGGATCGCAACGACCCACCGTTCGTCAGCGAACGAGCTCAGCTCAAGTCCTGCTCTCTGCTTCTCAGCCTCTCTCCGCAGAGAGCCTGGCCACACTCCAGCGGCGCGCGCGGCAGTGCGTGGGCCAGCCCAGCAGTCTGCAGACATAGTGGTTTGCTCTGTCTCGTGCATGCTACAGTAATGCTAATGCTTATGCTTACCTTCTGCGGTATGCCTCTGCATACTGGCCGCCGGGCACGATAAAATGGAATAAATGGTGGGTGCCGTCTCGTTATCTTCAAATTTTGACTTTGCTTTTGCGTTCCCAGCTTTCAGGGTCAGGCAGCTGAAGGAGGTCAGCCAATCCTCGAGCGGAGGCGCCAAACGTCACTCTTCCGGGAGAGAAAAAGGTGTGGTCACACGAAACGGAAGCCTGAATCAAAGGTCTCGGAGCGGGGTTGTGATACAACAAATTCCTCTCTTCTTGCGCATTTTTTGTTACCTGCAGTTTTTGCAGCTTTCTGTCTTTGGCGATATCCGATTCGCGTCGTTGCGACGAGCAAGGGACCATGGCGAGAACAAGGGGTGCGGGCGCTGATCGCGGGGAAACCTCTCTAGATGCTGCGATGCGAGCACCAAGCACACAGCAACCCGATGTTGTCGTGTTGGATTTCGTCGAAGAAGATGTGAAGGTCAAGGATACCTCGGATCCAAAGAAGGATTTATGGCTAACCACCAGCGATGGGTTCGTACTTTCTTATCTGCACTCCTTCTGTTTGTAGTTGAGGCAGCAGCTCTTTGCGCCAGCATCATTCAGTTGGCCGTACCTGTCTACATTCTACGTCTCTAACGTATTCGCAGGCGCCATCAAAGCAAGATCATACCCGTCCGTGTCGGTCCCCATGCTGAAGAATTCCCCGTCCATCGCGAAATCCTTAGAAAGTCGGAATACTTCCGGAAGGCGCTGGATGGGGAATTTCGCGAGGCAGAGAACCAAGCTATTGATTTGCCCGAGGAGGACCCCTCTATCTTCAGCTTTGTGGTTGCCTACCTATACGAAGAGAAATTCGTTCCTATAAAACCGATTGCGACGGTACTTGTAGCCGAGCCTGATAAGGGGAAAGGCAAGGAGGTGAACGAAGATGCCAATTCGGAGAGTGGGGATGGAACAGATAGTGGGAGCGGAAGCGACGAGAGGTACGTTATTCTGGGGTTGGGTTAATGTTTGGCCTAATCTCGCTCCTCGACGTTTCGATATTGATGGCATGAGCATACATACCAGGGTTCATAGCACAAGATGGAGCACTAGCATCAAGACAGTGATGATTTAAAGATATAGAACCCGAGCTGACATGCTTCAGTACCAGGAGCCGTAGAAGAAGAGACCAGCGGCGCAGGCGACAGGAGCGAGCCTGGGAGCAAAGGCAACGAAAGGAGCCTGGACAGCATCGTCCCGACTGCCACTGCGCATCCTGTACGACTGAATCTATTGGAATGCCCTGCTGGAATTGTGGTGTCACCCGGCGGCCACCACCACCACGAAATCGCTTCTTCACAAATAACGGCATGCCTCCCCCTCCCCAACCGAGAGGAGGCTATCCTCCTCGCCCGCGCGATAGGGATAGAGATCGCCGGCGCGCTGCTAGGAACAATGTAGTGGTAATTGAAGAGCCTCCACCTGAGGTCCGGATGTCTCCAGAGGATCTGCGAACTTGGTCATACGCATACTCGCTGAGTATCGACGTTTATGTTTGCGCCAACAGATACCTCATGCAAGACTTCAAGTCTGCCATCTCAGCTTTTATCATAAATAACTTTGAGATTGCCGGCGTGGATGCTGCACAGCCTTCTGTACTTCAATCTTGCAAGACGTTATATGAAGGTGTCAGCAATATGGATCCCCTGCTCAAGAAAATCTTTGCGAGAGTTGGTTTCTTGTCGGCGCGTTTGTGGGAGAACTTTCCTCAACAAATATCAACATTCAACGAGGAGAACCCGAAAATCCTGTCCATCATTATGAGGGAGATGATTGCGAGGAGGGAAGAGGACGTCAAGGATGACCTTCCTGCCATGGATCGACCAATCCCACTGGCTCCTCCTGCCCCAGAGGAGATTCACATTATCGAAGGCCCCAGACGATACAATGGACCTAGATGGTAAAAGCAAGCGACTTATTTTCCGACAGATTTATCTTTCCGGAGTGTTGCTATTGGTGTATATTTCATGGAGCCAAGTCAGTATCTGTGTATATCACATTGCCTTCATTGTCTCATGCCTTAATAAGTGTGCTTCTACGGTTTGAATGCAAGGTTTAGGGACGGCTGTGAGCGAATTTTCCTAGCATACCCAGCAACTGTTTTCGGGGTTTATGGAACGGAACTATTTAAATTCCGGAAAAATTGAAGTTTCTCGGCATATTTGTTACCGACTAAATTGTGAAGCCTTACTCGGCTGAAATTAAAAACTCGTGAACTTATTCTACTGGTCAGTCTTATTACCCCACAAAAGCTAGGTACCCCGCTGAAAATGCTTATTTGTATTTATACTTTTCTTCACTACTTCTTATTCAGAAATGTTTTGGTTGGGTTCAAGAGATCAATTTTTAGCCTGTAAGGTATAAATATGATGATGAATATAATTTTCGCTGTAATGGCGCGTTGGCATCTTCTTCCGCTTCTTATACTCGCCTTCCTATCGCTGGCCTCTGCCCAAAATCTGACGGCAAAACTTGACTATGGAACATTCAAAGGCTCATACTCCTCCACCTACAACATCAGCTATTGGAGAAAAATCCCCTTTGCAGCACCCCCAGTCGGTGAAAACAGGTTCAGAGGACCCCAGCCTCCATCCCCAATCACCAATGGAACCTATGACTCTAGCCAGACTTTTGATATGTGCCCGCAGAGAACAGTTTGTAAAATCTGTGTTCTCAAAGTCTTCCTACTAACAAAAAATGCCAGGTCAACGGCTCAGAAGATTGTCTCTATCTCGGCCTCTACTCTCGTCCCTGGACCGCCTCCCAACCTCTCCGACCAGTCGTAGTAGTCTACTTCGGCGGCGGGTTCATCGAAGGTGGCGGCTCCTTTTCCATCCCACCATCCGGATATCCCGTGCTCAACGTCTCAACCACAAACGACTTCATATTCGTATACCCAAACTACCGCGTGAACGCCTTCGGCCTTCTACCCGGCGCCGAGATCGCAGCCTCTTCAACATCGGATCTCAACCCAGGACTACTAGATCAACAAGCTGCCTTGCAATGGACAAACAAATACATCGAGGCGTTCGGCGGAGACCCCAAAAATGTGAGTATCTGGGGCCAATCCGCAGGCGGTGGGTCGGTAGTCGCGCAAGTCATTGCAAACGGCGGGAAGACAAACCCACCACTGTTTTCCAAAGCTTTAGCTTCGTCGCCTTACTGGCCAAAGACGTACCAGTACAACGCACCAGAAGCGCAAAACATCTACGATACTTTTGCCAATCTCTCTGGCTGCGCTGGTCCAGATTCGCTAAAGTGTTTGAAAGCTGCCGATGTGCAGACGCTGCGTACGGTGTCCCTCGCTATGTCCGCAAGCCACACGTATAACACGAGTTCGTATACTTGGTCTCCGGTTATTGATGGGGTGTTCTTGACGCAGCCGTTAAGCCAGGCGACGATAAAGGGGGAGGTAAATATTGAGTATGGGTTTGGGATGTACAACACCCACGAAGGTAAATTTGCCCCTCTCTCTTCTTGTGGAGATCAACACTTATCTGATATAAATCACAGGAGAGAACTTCATCCCACCCGGCCTCGCAAACGCACAAAACAGCGGCTCCCCACCTTTCAACTCCAGCACTGCCTCCTTCAACGCCTGGCTCCGCGGCTTTCTCCCCAGCTTCTCGGACCGCAACATTGAGCAACTCGAAGCTCTGTACCCAGCCACGGGCGCCTCGGAGGGTATTGCATCCTACAATACAACATATACCCGCGCCGGCCTCATATACCGCGATGTTACTCTCGCTTGTCCAGCGTATTGGCTCGCGCGGGCGGCGCATAAGAAGAGCTATGTTGGGGAGTATATGATTAGCCCCGCTAAACATGCTAGCGACACTGAATGGGTTTGTCTTTCCCTTTCCCAATCAAACCAATTTTCGAAATCAACTGACGAGTAACATATTAGTGGAACCAAGTGAACGCGATCCAGAAATCTCAGCCATACATATACGAGGGATATACGGGAGCTTTTGCATCGTTTTTCCAGACGGGCGATCCTAATGCGCATAGGCTCACTAATGCGACTGTGCCGGAGAATTGGCGGACGGGAGAGGAGTTTGTGATTGAGGCGGATGGGTTCGGGACAGCTGATGTTGGGCAGTTTTTGGATAAGAGGTGTGGGTTTTGGAGGCAGGTTGCTGGGGATGTGCCGGTTTAGTGCCTGCTCCCTATACAAGAAAAGAAGTTCCAGAATAAAAACCTCTTCTGAGCCTTCATTTAGGATGGAGTTCAATGTCTCACAAATTATGAAGCATTGAAATAAGAGGTTCAAATAACAGTGAATTGGGACTTTTTTTCTCATTCAGAGAGGCTGCTATAGGAAAACTCCGACTCCACGCCCACCACTTTCTCCAAAACCATTTATTATATAAAAGCGATGTATGCACCTTCATCGTTATTCAATTCCATCCCTAAAATACACAAAGAACAAAACTCTAAAAACATTAAGCTACAATTATTCAAGCAAATTTCTTTCTCCTCCCAGTATTAATGATCTTTCGTACAGGCGCCTTATACACGGAGCTCACAGAACTCCAACTACTCACACTTCCAACCCCCGTCCTCGTACTCTCGCTCTCATCCCACACCGTGCTTTCCTCCGCACTCACATCTTCATCCGCATCATCATCCTCCGCAATGACATGCAGATAACTCCACGGCGTATCGGGATCAAAATACCGCGAGAGCTCCCACTCCTCGTTCATGGCGTAGGTTCTCGGCGGCTGGAAAGGAGAGATTTCTTCGATGGCTTCTTCGGGGATGGGGATATTGTGCTGGGTTGCTAGGAGAGAGTTGTGGATTAGGTGCGGCAGGCTGTCAGGGGTGACGGTGCCGATATTTTTGGCTGGCGTGTCTTTGCTGATTGTGTAGAGGATTGAATATCGGACACGGGACTTTGGGTCCAAAGTTCCCATGTGGCCATCATCGAATTCGGGCTGCACTCTAATAGGCTTTTTGGATAATTTTTCGCGTATAACAAAGCCGCCCTCGAGAGTCGTGTGAGCTTGCGGGGGAACCTTGGAGGTGTAAATAACAGCGTGATTTTGGGGGTCCGATATGCCACTTTTTAGTGTGGCGTGTCCCGAATAAGTCCGGATTGCACTATGGTATTCAGCATACAAAACATTAAAGCATAATTGGGAAGTGCTTACAGGCATTAGCAGCTTCTATGGCCAACGCCAACCACGGCGAACAGACGGAGGCCAGTCTGCTTGTGCCGATTTGGACGAAGTGGATATGGGCCTGAAAATGACCGCGCGGTAACTCGACTGCGTGTAGGGTCTGTCCAAGCCATTTTGAAAACTCGGCCGGGGAGCCAGAAGTTTGGGCGCTCTTTGTTGGGTGTGTGTGAGATTGCTGCTAGAGATAAGAAAACGCGTATGGGATACCGTCATATCCTGCTTCAGGTAGGGTCACTTACATTCGTTGAGTTTCACATTTTCGTTCTTTGGTAGTGGAGAGGTGGTATATTCAAGGCTCTGATGGCCATCATGGAAAGATGCAGGCGTTGCTGGCCTAGACACTTCGCTTCTAGGTGTAAACGCGTTGTCAAATATCGAGTCGACATACCATTCCGTATCCTGCGCCTCAAGCGAACAAGGATGCATTTCCGGTGTGGATTCTGCGGCTATAGTTCTAGGCTCTGTGGCAGTAATCAAAGGTTTTGGAGACAAAACATTTGAAATTGTTGTATCAGTACTAAGGTTCTGTAATTGGAACGAATGGGAGCCTTGACTGAAGGATTCGCGGATATAGCTGCTAGTTTCTATGTCATCTTCAGGTTGGCGAAGGGCATAGGATCTGACTTTCCGCTCTTTTGCCGGATTTTCGATGTCTGATTCGGGTGAGAAGTTCATTTCAGCCTCTTGAACACTTCGTTCGACTGAACGCAAACCCCGTTCCACCCATTCCCACTCAGATTCGATGGCAATTTGATCAATGTCCACTTCCTCCATTTGTTCTGGAAGAGTAACAGAATTTTCCGAACAATGATTAAGATATTCCGTCGGTGAAATAGGGCGATCTATATCCTGGGGATGTGAAGCAAGGAGTGGATACTTATCTACCTCCTTCATTTGAGGCTCGGGTATAAAACTTGGAGGTCTTTCGCCTCCAAAATTCACTTTGAGCCCAAGTGATACCATCTCATCTCCACCTTTCCATTCATTGACCATGAGCTCCAACTCATCAAGCCCTTTAAAAACATCTGCAAGGGTAGCTGCCGTCTTGCCTCCGATGACAGGAACGCCGGCTTTATTCAAGGATCCAGAGCTCGGCATCAGATTGGAAGACCGAATCTTCCCCACTCGATGAATAACAGGGGACTGTGGGAGGTAGCGCCACATTGCAACGGGTAAAGAGAAGAGCACGATTGTGGAGTCACTGGCGAATCCCGCCTCCACGTTGACCTTGTCGCAGAGAATTGGAATCGCTCGCAGCCAGTCCAGGAACAACCGCTCGGAAAGCTGGGATCCATTCAAAGTCTCTCGAATATGAACACTGAACAGAAGCCTGGGGTATGAGTCCAGCGAGAGAGAGCCAAGCGATGTTTGGGATGAAGCAGCTGTAGCATCGGATCTTGAGTTATCGCCGTCGTCTGAACTCAAGTCAGCTGTTGACGTTGAAAGAGTATGATCATCGCAGGCCAAATTGTGGGCTTGGCTTGATCCAAAATCCACAGTGGAGATGTTGTTGGCATGCTCCATTCTTGGTCATCTTTTGCAAAGCTGGATGCTTCTGGGAAACTTGAGATCTTGGCATAAGACGAGGTGAACTGGTGGTCGCTGCAAGTCTTTTCCAATAAGTCTCCAGCCCTCGATTTCTGAGTACAGTCTGTTGAATAGAATGGCGATAGAGAATGACTGGGCTGAACTGAGAATTCTCAATTGGTTGATGAGTGCGTGGGTAAATGAATAGGGGCCCACACCATTTGCAGTTCCATTAAATGCACAAGCAGCGAGCAACTCAGTGACTCCATGACCTTCATTCGTGTTAGCTGTACCGGCCGCGCAGCAATCCAGAAGTAGAAGAACGTCAGATTGGGCTTCTTCTAGGTTGCTTTGTATTCCAGACCATTTGACTACTGGGCAGCGTTCATCGTCACTATTACGCTGGCTTGTACAGTACATTTAGCGTGGGCTAGGTCGATAGTAGTTGAAGGGTAACATACCTCGTCCACGCAAGCTGCCCGTTACTTGTCAGTCTGCCATGGCCTGCATAGTAGACGATTTTCAGGTGACGAGGATCATCCTCGCCTAAGAATTCATCAACTCTTCGGTTTGTCGCTCGGTGGCTCTGTGATGTCGGTATTTTCCACGTAGAGGTTTCGAAGCCAAAAGTGTCTTGGAACAAATCAAGAAGCTGAAGAATTTCAAGAGAAACGGGGAGTTTTGGATCCTCATCTTCCCAGGAGAGCAATAGCACATGTACTTCGGAATACCTAGAGCGATCGTCGTTAGGAAATATAGCCTCAGCTGCTTGTTGAAGTCCCTTTCCGAATGTTTGTAAGTCCACATCCATGCGTAATCGATCCAATTCGTAGGGACGCAGCGGTGGTCCATTTTTGTAGTTGATTGCCTGCTTGACTGGAACGGACGGTATTCTGTACACATTTTGTAGATGTTCATCGTCCTGCAATGTCTCATTCGGCCCTGCACATTCTTCCTTCTGGGCCAAATTTCCATTTGCAGCCGATAAATTGGTGGTGATATAATCCAGCGGTTTTAGCTGACAATCGGTATCGAAAACATCGACTGATAGGTCCTTCATATCTTGATCCAAGATTGGATTCACTGAAGCATTTTGGAGATTTGTCGACGAGTTTCCATGTTGACTATGGAGTTCTGTCGAAGTGAAACCTAGGGCAGGCTTGGGTTCTAAATTCTGAACCTCTAGCGGGATTGAACATCCTGAATTTTCCCCTCGAGGCAGCGTCAATTTATGTTTGGCTGAACAATTCAGTATCCAGAAAATAGCAAGATTTTTGGATGCAGACCAAACGCGATGGTCTGCGCCGTAAAGACCCAAAACGCCACAAAGCCTTGCCATACGAGCAAGATGATAGTGTACCCTCCACAGCCTTGCTACGAAGTATTTGGTCTCCCAATCCTGGAGCTCTCATTCTCATCCGCTCCGCTGACGGGATTTCGATATTATCGTCGAGAAGTTTCATTTTGAGAGTCGAATTGGGAAGGATTTGACTGATGATTATCTCTAGGAGACAACCCTTGTTCATGACCGGCGAGAGAATCTAGATGTTTGACGTGGCAGTGGCTGTGGCTTTGAGGTGACAGGTTGTGACGGACCCAGTGACGCGCATCCATTTTCAAAGAAATAGCTAGGTGCAGTAGGTTGGTCGGTTGGTTGATCTGGTGGAAAAAAAAAGACAATGACCTTTGAACGCAGAAGGAGCTGTTCACCATCTTACCTAAGGTAGTGGAGCGCGACTGCCATCCATGGCCACTTCAGAGAAGCTCTGATTCACAACATAATGTGAGTCAGTAGCCATATTCAACACAGTGTAGATGCAGTTTCGACGATACTTGCCTCTTGATAGCAAGAGGAAAAGCAAAGGCAAAAGCACTCAGACATACATGAAGCCTCGACGAGACGGATCACGTGAATAATCCTTGCAAGGAAATAAGATCCCAGCGGCAATCAATTGGAGCCGCCCAGTACCCACCAGCCAGTTGGCAAGACAAGGAAAATCTACTCGCGCAGTGAACAAAACCTATCAAAACATTGTCTGCATCTTCCGATTGCATACCTAAGCTGCTTCTGCAAAGTCGCGATAATTTCTCACCGAGTACCAAAAAAATCCAACACATACATGCACAAAACAACAAGCTCTGACGGTGGCAAATTTGTTTGCCAAGACTTTTAGATCTCACCCCAGCCCCAACTTTCCAGTGTTGACGGTACATTCGCTTCACAACAAGCTCTCCTCGCGCCGAGCCGTCTGATGGTCAACCAGAACTTGATGCCATCTGGATAACGAGAGCCATAATGATGGCAGACCGGCGTCGACGAAGTCCAGAGGGTTCCTATAGGATCCCTCAAGAAAACAGGCGGTCAGAATACAACGAAGCACCGCGAATGCGCCCAGGCGCTGCAGCTTACCTCTCTTCCTCATTTTCTAGTAGCTCCTCCTACGAACTTATCGACATCTCGCGCACATTCCCCGCGAACAAATCTGGCATCCGTACATTCTTCACTGCGCCTTCCGAGCGGCGGCGATTGCGGCGCAGGAGAAGCAGTCGGTTGTTGAAGCTGAATAACTCATCGTCCTCCTCGATAAACAGCGATCTTGCATATGGCAATGGATATTTGAAGAAGCATAAACACAGAGGAGTTAGGTCGAGGAAAGGGAAGGAAATCGACAGGGAGAGGGAGAGATATACCCAGAGAGATCGCGAGAGGGAGAGGGAGAAGCATTCCTACAGCGACAGGGAAAGGTTCAGCGGTTCGGAGCGAAGGGGGAAAACCGAGTTCAGCGGCTCAGAACGCCGTGGGAAAACAGAGGCCGAGATTCTCGCTGTGGGTGTGGGCCTCGCAAAACTTGCACGAGACCAGAATAAATTGGACCTGATTTCTGGAAGGAACGGTAAAAAGCCAGAAGTGTTTGCCGTTAAGGAAACTAGCTACCGCAGCAATGGAGGAAGTCGCGGCCTTGGACCGTCCAGAATCTCGCACGGGTCAGACACGCATGATGAGGAAGGCTGGGAATCTGCATCTGATGTAGAGTCAGATTTCAGTGTTGACTCAAGATTGGCATTTGGCGGCGAGAGTCACGTCGGATGGTCGCCTTGGGGCCAGAAGAGGCAGGGACCCTTATCCAGAAAAAGCAGTGTTGTGGACCCGCGACTTTTCGGGCCCGCCAATTCTCTTCATGGGATTGTAACTGAACCTGTTGGATTTGAGGATGTTTCCTGGACCCCACACAGCGATTTTGGACAGCGCACCAACTCAATTCCTATTGGGCCAAATGAAAGCCTAAGCGGCTCACAATCATCGCTGCAGCGAGTCTATCCTATTCCAACTACGGATCCATCCCGATTTGATGCTGCCAAAAGTTCAGTTGCATCTGGCTCAGAGCCATATATTAGCTCTAGGCCAGGTGTTGCTCCTTTACAGCATCCGCAACCTATTACTCCTGTCTCTCAAGCCATTTATGAGCCGCAATATCCTGCTCGTTCGGAGTCTGGCGGTATTTTGAAGAAGACTCAATCGTCATCAGGTCGAGGCAAGTCAATAGCTGAAGCGGCCCTAGTGGGTGTTGCGGGTGCTGCCATTGGCGCTGCAATAGTCTCAGACCGGAAAAATGACCGGAAAGACAAGTATCGAGATGAGGAAATTCGCGAAGAGGAGCGTCTTCGGCGCCGTGATAGCGACAAAAAAGAGTCAAAGGACGAGTATCGACGAGACAAACGTAATAGTCCGGATCGTGAAGAACGAAAGGAGAAGCGCCGGGATAAAGAGAAGCACAAGGATGGCTCTCGCTACTCTAGTGATGATCTGCGCCGAGAGAAGAAACGAGAGAAGCGACGAGACTCCAAACGTGATGACGGCAAAGACGATAAACGAGACAAGCGGAAAGAAGAGCGCCGCAGTGCTCGTTCAGATGTATCAGCTCGCGATGATCGATACGATGACCGGAGAACGAAGAGTGAGGCTGCTATATCTACCGTATCTACTATAGATCCTTTCATGTTCCAAGTTAATAACGATGCCTTCCCAACTCCAACCGCAGAATCAGCACTCGGACATCGTCGAAATGAGTCGGTACCTACTGTTGTTACTGTGGAACGAGAGCCAGATTTTGCACGTCAGAGAAGCTCATCAATCAAGGACCAGTCGTCTACCTCCAAATCTGATGCTCGAAATGAATATCCCTTCGACGACAGAGAGCAGCGCCGTTACGAAAGAGACTCGCGCGATCGGCCTTTACATGAAGCAGAAGCTATCTATCAAGAGGCAGAGCACTCTACTGCTCCAATTGCGGCTGCTGCCATGGCGGCAGCAGCAGTGGCTGTTGCCGCCGAAAGCTCTCGATCATCAAGGTCAGATAAGCGCAGAGACGAAAGACGCAGCGGGCGGACTGACTATGATGACCGTGATACTAAATCTCGAGGACGAGAGCCCGAGCCAGCGCGTGATCCCATCCAAGAAGAAGCTGACAAGGCATACCGAGAGATTGTCATGGCCCGAAAGATTGCCTCGCAGGTCATTCGATCGCGGTCTGCTTCGCCCGATGCGACAGTCGTCCGAAAATACGACCACAAGCACGAGGAAGAAATCATCCGAATTGTTACTCCACCTGGCATGGAAGACCACAAGAAAAAGGGTCCGTATGATGCACCCAATGCCGACTTCCGGCCCGACTACGAGATCAGAGACCCAAGAGAGTTGCGGAACTTCAGTCTTCCTTCTGTCGATTTAGACCGCTCGAATCCAGAAGTGGGTTACTTGAAGCGAGACCCTGGTGCTATTAAACCTCGACCATTACTAAACCTCGTTCATCCTACGCCATCTCCATCTCCCCTTCCTGAAAAGCAGACTGCTCGCTCGGAGACCAGCCGATCATCTAAAACTAAGGACCGTGATGACCCAAGCCGTTCCGAAAGTGCCCGTTCTGAGCCTGCTCGCTCGTCCAAAGCTAGGGATCGCGATGATCCAAGCCGCTCTGAGACTGCCGCTCTGAGCCAGGTCGCTCATCCAAGTCTAAGGACCGCGATGAGACATCTCGATCGGAGACTGGCCGGTTATCGAAGTCCAAAGACAAAGATTCAAGCCGCTCAGAAGTCGGATGGTCAGAGCCTGCCCGCTCATCCAAATCGAAGGATAGGGATGAATCAAC
>QGMK01000290.1:0-30099 GCA_007825345.1 Lachnellula suecica
CTCGTCAGCTCCGGATTAAAACAAAAAATCCCTCGCCAACAGCTCCACCAGCCCCGTATAGATCAAAACCCCCGCACTCGTCGCATCCAACACGCCACTCACAACACTCGCCGTAAAACCGCCCGCATCATACGTATCCCTCCAGCCCCCCCAGCCCAACCGCAATCGCCAACGGCGTCGTCAATCCATAACCCGCACACACGCCCACGGCAGCCAGCTCAGCCGTTTCGGGAACGGGATGGCCGACATGCGCGCCCCAATCCCGAGCCCTTCGAAGGATTGGTGGAAGACGAGGACGGCGTAGAGGGTGCTGAATTCGGTGCCGGTTGTTCCTAGGTTCAGGCCGATTATTACGGAGTGGATGATGACGCCGAATTCGAGGATGAGGAAGGCGGCTATTTGTTGGCGGAAGTTGCGTTCTTCGAGCTCGGATACACTTGGTGTTGGTGTTTGCTTCTCGCTATCATACCCCTTTGCATCAACATCTTTAGCGTCCAGAGCAGCGGCAATCCTGTCGTGGAGAACTTGGTCCTGGTCCCCGGAATGCAGCTGGTTGTGCGAGAGTGACTTGGAGCGACCCGGAGCGTCGGTGATGATGTCCTCGATGTTTTCGGCGTGCAGCATGCCGTATCTGTGCTCGACCCAGCGCTCGGCGCCGAAGTCCATGAGGAAGATGAGCATGACGCTGGTGAGGACTATGGCCGGGCACCAGGAGTAGTCGGCCCAGTGCCCGGTCATGCCTACGCATGTCTGGGGCCCGATTTCTGAGTATGCTGGGTCGAGGAGACTGTGTTGCGTTAGTCACATTTTCAGTTCTACTTTTGGGTTCTGGACTTTTGGGTGAGGGATTTGGGGATAGGAGGTGGATGTGGAGGGATATACTGGATGAAAGCCGTAGCAACAATAACGCCAGCTCCGAAGTACCGCGCGAACAGGTACACGTAGATGTTAATCCGCACCCACTTCACGCGCGCCGGAATGACCGGGAAGAAGGTAGCGGCAGACGACACAACCAAGATGACGAATATGGACGAGATGCGTGCGCCGATCTGGCCGTTGAAGTCGTTTCCGCCCTTGGTGAGGTAGCAGATGACGGCCGTTGGATCGGCCATGTCGAGATTGACGTCCGTGGGGTCGAAGTCCGCCATTATGTTGCAATTGTGTCTGTGGAAACTATGTGGGAGGGAGGTAGCTGGGGTGTGTATCAAATCGTTGGTTTATAGAGGTAACACATCCGGAGCAACATTCACTTTTATATCTCAAGTCTAGAAGTGGATGAATAGGATTGCGTGGATCCCGCGGCACTAGCCCGGATTACTATCACTTGCATGTTGGAAAATTGTCCCAGGAAAGCCAATACGATGCATGAGATGGGCGCATGGTATCGTGGGCGCATCGTGGGATGGAGGGTTGGGAGCACCTTGATGGGCACGCTAGCGAATTCGCTCACCCAAGTTAAGTTCACTAGCGGCGCCGGAGACGTGGTGGAATTTTCTATTTGTTCCCTGCTAGGGCTGAAGATTACAGGATGTTAAACTGCTACGAGCATGGTGGTCGCCTGTTACGCAGGTGGTTGTTCGGCGCCTCCATCATAAGGCGGGCTGTAACGACTTCTCGGCCTCTCTCGTTTATGACGAGCCAAAATCAACGACATCAAGGTACCCGTAAGAAACCCTGCCGCGCAAGACGGGCAATTATTCGGTGACAAAGGTCCCTAATGCTCCGGCTGCAGCTACCAAGGCGCCGCTGCAGATGAAGAAGACGTTTTCGCGGTGCCGGAGCCCTGGGTTGGTATAAGTCAGCTCTTTAGCTCTCATATATTCGCAACAAGAACTTCTAGATTGATATATGGGATTCGAAGATGACTTGAAATCCACCGCATGGTTAAGGGATTAAAGTCCCGTATTCGAAATGAGTCAATGCAATCAAGTGATTCAAATCCCACAAGGTCGTTGAAGCAAGTGCTTCTCCAATCTTAAGCATACCCACTTGAGCATTGGCATTTGCAACAGTACTTCAGAATCGGTTGACTAGGAAAGTTGCTTACCGTCTTTAGTCAACATCAAACCCAGCACCACAAAGATATTCAGCGGGATCCTCAAGATCCCATAGATCTTCGCCCTCACGCCATCCTCCACAATCTTCTCCTTCAGCTGCGCAATACTCGGGAAGTATATCCCGCAGCAAATCTCAAAGACGCAGAAGCACCAAAAAGTCACCGCCTCGTTGTGCACAAGCACTGGGAGGATGAAGCAGGTGCTTGCAACGAAAAGTGTTATTGTGAGCATTCTTGAAGGAGACACGATCCAGCGGCCGGGCTTGAGTGAGTAGTAGTAGGTGAAGAATAAGGAACCGAGCATCATGGCGCACATCAGAGCTGCGAAGATCATGCCGAAGGGCAGCTCGGATCCTTTGCCGCCTTCTTCGTGAAAAAGCTTCAGGGCGGGGAATTTGAAGAAGATCCAGAGGTACATTGTTCCTTCGAAGCAAGACGAGGTCAGGCAGAGAGCCCAGAGGCGTTTATCTATATCCTCCATCAGCATGGCCTTCTCAGTGTCTTCGTAGGACTGCTCACCTTGGTAAATGTACTGGAAGCCATTTTTCTCTTTCTCTTCGCTCGCTGGCAACAGTCCATCAACGTTGGCATTATGGCTATCGCCATAATTCTCATTCTGCTCCACATCAGCACTATCATCTCTCCAAGGAAATCAGAGCACTTACCCATCGACTAGAAATAAACCCAAACGCTAAAACCAACAACACAACCGCCGCCAAAAAAGGCGCTGCCTGCGTCCCCGTAAAATCCGCCAAATGCTGCGCAAACAACCCCGCCGCAATCGCCACCACCGCATTGCCCGTAATCATGAGTCCAAAAATATCGCTCAGCGCCCCCGCATCCTGCAGTTTCTGCCGGTGGAACTCGGTTACCATCCAGCTTTCAATCACACTATACAATAAAGTGGACGACAAGCCGCCGAGGATGCGGCCTGCGAAGAGGATGTAGATGTCGTCGAAGAGGACTGTGAAGCAGGAGAGCGAGTAGGCGATGCAGAAGAAGAGACAGGCGGAACGCCGCCCGTAGCGGTCGGCGAGAGAGCCGACGAAGGAGGCGGAGATGGCGGCGGCGAGGAAGCCGGTTGTGAAGAGGTGGGCTACTGTTTCTTCTGGGAGTGATTTTTCGTCTTCGGTACGATGTCAGCAGACCGCCATCAATAAATCCGACCGAATATCAAAAGCTTACCCTTATACATGGTATAGATATACGGCCCTACATCCCACCCAATCAGTCAGCCACTCACTCCACTTTCACTCTCAGGCTCTCTGGATAACAAAGAGAGCAACATACCTGCAGCCAATCAGCCCCAAAAGCCAACAGATACACCGGCATAAACTTCTTCTTAAACTGCCATATCACCGCCTCCTCGGCAGTCAGCGCCGCGCGCCCCGATTCCCCATCTTGAACTGAGTTTTGAGTGCGTGCGATAGCGGTCTTGCCATCGCGTCGCCGTTGCAGGTAGGCTATACTTGCGTTTATCAGGACGAAGGCGACGACGTTGTAGGTGTAGAAGGACATTTTGGTGGTGTGGTGTAGGGGAGGGAGGGGGTTTGATGGTGAGGGGAGTGGGATGGGTCTTGGAGGGGAGTAGTTCTCCCTTGCTTGCCCCTTATCACTTGGTTCACGCGTTGAGTGGCGAGCATGTTGGTTTCGGCTTCACGCGTCGAGCATATCAGTCCCTGATTCAGGGAATGGTGGCGAACATGTTGGCTTCACGCGTAGAAGCAACTATAGCATTTCAATTCCTGATCGAATGTTTGCGAATTCGTTATTCCTTCAGAATGTATCGACATTCGCGGTCTGTTGGCCTATTTCAGCTCGATGATCAAGTGATGGGTCTGTTACATATTTATGTTTTAGGACACGGCATGGAGGCAATACAGGAAATATGGCGTACGGTCTCACTCTGAGGCCAGCAAGGGATGAAAGGCCCATTTCGCGCGGGTTGGATCTTAGGAATGAGCAGTTTGCTACCTCCTTCTTCAGATCCTTTCTCCCTCACTTGTAGATATCTCTCAGGAGTAGTACTGTCTTCTGCGTCTTTCATTCATTATAGATTTTGAAGTCAAGTTTGTCAACTCTGGCAAAATGGCAGCGCCACGAATCAGTCGTCTCCCCGTTGGGATCGCCATTATCTTTATTATCGTCATCGCCTCACTTTGGCACTCAAGGGGCGGCGATGCAGGCCAACGATCACTCAAATATCTCAAAGGGTACGTCCCACCAACTTCCCCCAAACAAACCAAAACTAACAGTCCAAAGCAAACTGCCATTGACGACACGCCCCACATTCTTTGAAATAGCAGAGAGCTACGGAACGGACAAAGTGACAACCCACCACTACGAGCAAATGTACGAGAAGCGCCTGGCACCCTTCCGTGACCGGCGCGTCAAGATGCTCGAGATCGGCCTGGGCTGCGGCATGAGCTACGGCCCGGGAGCATCCTACTACACCTGGCTTGACTACTTCACCAACCTCGACCTCTACTACATCGAGTACAACGCCGAGTGCGCGAAGATGTGGGCCAACAAGACCGAGCACGCGACCATCTTCTCCGGCGACCAGGCCAGCGTGCCCTTCCTGCAGGAGTTCGTCGCCGAAGCGGGCTCCGACTGGGATATCATCGTTGACGATGGCGGGCACTCCATGGATCAGCAGCGCACGTCGCTGAGTGTGCTGTGGCCGCATGTTAAGCCGGGTGGTATCTATTTTATTGAGGATTTGGCTACCAGCTATATTCCTTCACTGGGAGGCGACTATAATAGTGATAATACGATGATGGGGGATTTGAAGGGCATGCTGGATGATATAAACGCGGTGGAGAATGTCCCTGATAGGTCTCCTATCAGTAAGGATCTCGTGTCGTTTGAGTTTACGCAGGAGTGTGTTGCGTTGACCAAGCGGGATTATTCTCCAAGTGGCTATTCGGGCGTGGTGTGAAAGGGGTGGAAAAGTCTCAAAATTGGCATATTGGATTTCACTTCTTCGTAGACATAAATAATTATTTTTTCTTAGCAAGGCCACCTCAAACGCCGTTATCTTCGTCACTTCTGGCAATAGGAAAGTTTACCCCTGCATATGAAAGCTCGTAAATTGATTTTGTCTCTCATTCCAGCCACAGCCGAAGAATGGATTGGGAAAAGCACGTATGTCTTAGATATCCACTCCTGCATTCCAGGTTCGATAGCTAGATGATTGATGTATCAGATTTATCGAGGGAGGCGATCTCAACTTGAAGTTCAAGGAAGCATCGTGAGATTGAAGCATTTCCGAGCAGCTCGCTCGCTCACAAAGCAAATGGCCACGCAATGGCGAAAATGGCTGTACCCAGCCCTCTGGCTCCTGGTCATGATCCTTTTCTTCAAAAAGATTCTCACCTCCTCCAGTATACGTGCTCTCAACTATACCCTCGCCAGCGCCCTAGGGAACTCCTCCAACTACACCATGCCGCACATCCCGCACCTTTCCCTCTACGACTACTACAGCTCGCTCACAAACCAAACACAGCAGAAAACAGACCCGAACCTCAACGAGGACGAGATGGCTGTTAACGTCAGCACGAGCATCAAAGCCGCCGTCATCATCGAGACCCGCGCATCCGCCAATATCGTGCCCCTAGTCCTGCAATTCAGCGCTGTGCTGGGGCCCAGCTGGCCAGTCATTATCTACACGTCCGGAGAGAACTTCGGGACCTTCAGCACATCCGCCGCGCTGCTCCGGCACCAACGCAGCGGGCGCATCGTCGTGCGGCCTCTAGCCGAAGGCGTCTTCTTCCCAAGCTGGAACTCGGTGTCTGATTTCCTGACCACGCCGTGGCTATGGAAAGACCTGGCGCCCGCAGAACACATACTAATTTTCCAGAGCGACAGCATTCTGTGCGGCGCATCGGTCCGCAAGGTCGAGGACTTTTTCGAGTACCATTTGATAGGCGCCCCGATCCATCCGACGTGGGGTGTGGGCTATAATGGCGGGCTGAGCTTAAGGCGGAGGAGTACGATTCTCAGGGTGCTGAATGAGTGGGAGTGGGCTAAGATCCCGCACCCGCGGCCGGAGGATCAGTGGTATTTTGCGCGGTAAGCTCGCTTGAACTCCCAAACAACTTGAGGTGTTGAGCTGATTGTGTACATGCAGAATGAGAGATCTTGAAGACCGGGAGATTGAAGAAGGGGTCGAGGATGGCATCAAGTTGCCGTCTGTGGAAATCGCGAGGACTTTCGCGGTGGAGACGATTGACTATCCAAATCCACTGGGGTTACAGTAAGTTTGATAGACGAAAGAAATGCGTACGCTTTGCTAACACGGTAGCAGTCAACCAACGAGGTTCATCGGTGCTAGTCAACGCATGCTCAGTCTTGAGGAGTGGTGTCCGGAGTATAGACTTGCAACGACGGATCGTATAGGGGACTAGGTTGAGCCGACGCGAGGTCATAGATATATAGTTACAGGTTGTAAAATATACCATAATTACATTTCGTTTGCTCCCTAACTAGCTTCTCTTTGATTTGACTTCATGTCGGGAGTAAGTATAGTCACCTGTCGTGCTCACACGCGATGCTAGGATAGGCCGGCATGCAAGTATTAAATACCTGGGTATCTCGGCTTTTGCTTGTTTTATTGCAGTACTCTCACACTCGTGCAATACTAATACTTCTTGCATCAAGTGGTGACAGAGACTTTGAGCCAAAGCCACTTACCAAACCTCACACTCCTAGCATCTACATGCCTTGCCACAATATCAGCCGCCGAGAAAAGCAGCAGGTACGTAACCAACCCAGTCAGCAAAACGGCCCACGCATACTGATATCCAGGATCCCTACCCATCCAATCTCCCGGGCGTCTACCAGTCCCAGCCAACGCCCTCGCCGACAAGTTCCACCCCAGCGTATATAAAAAGCTCAAGTGTATAATATATAACGCAAAAGATATCTTGCCCAGATACTGAGCAAAACGGTTTGTGAATATCTGCTGTAGGAATTTGGAGTTGTCGATGGTGAAGACGAGGTGGAAGGCTGCGAGATATATCCAAAATTGGTCTTCGATGAAGGGCCTTTGGTAGTGGGCGGGGATGTTGGAGGCGAGAGCCATGTAGCCTGGGGAATTTCTGGCGTTGTGAGGTATGAGTGGCATGGAAATTACGAATAGTGCGAGTAGGAAGTTGAAGGTCCAGAATAGCTTGATTGCCAGTGACCGTTGTTGAGACTCTGCTGGCTGTGGTCGCTCGATATCCGCTGCATCATGACTGGTTATTCGCTGTTCTCGTATGTAGTGGAGCTCTGCCAGAAGCACTCCGCTGAGGAAGAGAAACAGATGAGTGTAGGCGTTGTAGAGAAGGAAGAGGACGATGGTGACAAGCACTGCGAGCCTAGCCAATGGATGCAACCTCGAGACTCCAAGCAAAGTGAGAAATATCACAAACGACCCACGAAGTTCCACCGGTATCGTCCACAAAGCAGGATCATAGATAGGATTATAGCCACCTGGATTAACGACGGGACGAAAGGGGTCTCCAAGCTCTATTACGCTCCGTATCCACAGCAAGATATTTTCTCCAAGCGATTCACGTTGAGGTGGTTCCTGAGTTCCATACCAGCCACCATATCCCACAAGCATGGAAATAAAGGTAGTCACTGCCGGAGGTATCACCAGCCTCAGTTGTCTTCGAAACACAGACGAGCTCAGAGAATCTAGCACCTCCATATGACGACCAGCTCGGATGAGACCAAGAGCTTCGTATCTGAGGGAGAATCCGGAGACGACGAAGAATACTGCCACCATAGCAGATCCAGCTGCGTAGAATATGCGAATGATTGGTAGTTGAACGAAATACTTGTTGTCAGGATCGCTTCCCCAAACCTTCGGTCAGTCCAGGATACCAAAGCGCGCTTGAATGATGGATTACTACCAATAACGAAGCAATACCCCTCATTCCATCAAGCCATCTTGTCTGTAGCTTGCGAGGAAGCTCCGATGGCTCACCAGAGGGACGGCTGCTGGAGCTGACGGAGCTCCGGCTCGGAAACTGGAAGGTGAGCAATTCTGCGAATGAGTTGTTGAACTCGGTCTCGGCCCTCCCGGAAGAGCGTCCATCTTCGGTGTTTCTGTTCAAGTGGCCAAACTTGCCCTCGCTATGATCGAAGTTCTTGGCAGATTCCTGGTCCTCTGAAATGAGCAGTGCTTGATATCTAGTGATTGGCGAAACGGTGCTTCGATTTCGCCAAGGCGTGAAAACCTTACTCCTCAATGAATCCATCTGATGCCAGATCAAGCGTTGAAAGTCCGATATTTGCCATAGAAATGATACTTCAAAACGAAGTTCATGAAGCACTGAGGGGGGAAAATCCCCATTCTTGCCACGCGTATCCGCAGTATCATTGCAGCTCACTGAGACTGCTGAAGATTTCGACGATGTTTTTAAGCCACAGAAACGTGTGCAAGTAGTTAAAATTGGCGAGCATACTGTAAGAGGTATACGAATACGCGTATATACGAATCGGGATATCTTAGACGGATCGGAAGCAGGAGAAATAATCCCACTTATCACTCACGAAATATAGTAATGATAGAATTTCACAATTCATGAGGATATACTACCTCGTAAGAACCCGACAGAATTTCATGATGGGTTGAGCACCTTACGGCGCTGAGCAAAAAGGCCTTATTGGATGGATGGTCACGTGCCTTGACAAATTCACCAGAGACTGGGATATTCATTGAATGTATTGTTGAGGATAACTCTACAACTCACCAAGTAACCATCAATCTCTTTTGTATAATCCCACAAAATAACTTATAAACCTTGTTTTTGAGCCACGCCAAAAACCGGCCTGGATTGCCCGCGTACTAGCGTGCACGGTTGTCTACAGACTTGAGGGCATAGCGAGCAACTATCTCATTGACTCTCAACTCTATTATACATACGGGTCACCTTCTCCCTCTCACAATCAGTTACATCATCCCTGCTCGCCAAAAACATCATGGCTTATACTGTGCCATCTCTTTACACTCCTCCACAGGACGCATTGCTTCGATATATTCCCAAAACCCCTCAGACTTCGGGTCACTCATAGCATTGCTTCTCAGCAGCTTATCCTCAAACTCCTCCCTGCTCTTGACGGCATAGTGGTGCAGTGCAATGCGGTCTCTGGTAATCGGGCTTCGCCACGCGATACTATGGATTATATCTCCAGTCTCCCCAACTGTCATGGCGCCATCCCTGAGTCCAAACTTGTGCGGATTCTGGGCACCGCCGAAAAACGAAGTTTTGACGATCGATTTGATGTGATGGTTGTCATCCGTGCCGCCGTACTGTTCTTCGTCGGAGTCAACTAAGCAGCTGGTGAAGGCCTCCCGGCAAGATTTCGGACGCTTCAAGTGGCCGTTGGAGTTGTGAGTTTTCCAGTTGACTCCGAGCGCTCCTACCAATTCATCCGGTTCGAACGTCTTCAGAATCTCTTCCAATGTTTCCTTCCCAGTTGTTTCGAGGAACTCGTCGGCATCTATGTAGGCGATCCAAGTGTGGTTCGCTCCATGCCACTCGTTGCATTGTGAATAGAAGACTGGTTGCATTGCGGCGGCGCGGGTCGCACGATCTTGATAGTGAAAGGTGATAGCTGACTTTGGGATGCCATAGTCCATCTGGATGGTAGAAAGTGGTGGGTCCGAGCCATCATCCATAATATAGAAGCGTTTGATTCCAACATGGTGGTAATGGTGAGTGAGCCATTCGGGAAGATCTCGACCTTGGTCTTTAACGGCAAGACAAATGGCCACGTATTCTTCCTGGCTGTTTCCATCTGTCGTCTTCCCTGCCGCGGTTTTTGCTGAACTTGCTGACGATGCTTTCTTTCCAGATTGCGTATCATCTGCCGTACTTGTCTCAGTCTCGATGGAGTCCGGGGCCGCTTTCATATCGTGAAAATCGTAGAAGTTCTTTGGTCTCGAATTGGGCCCTGAATGGGATTTCGACCCCGAGTGGGATTGCGACTCGGGAATCTCCTTTTTGAGCGGATTATAGTCATTGTTGTACAGGATGTAGTGTACTGTCATCAAAAAGGCCACCAATATGAGTATGAGGCGCCAGTTGATGTATGATTTCAGAGAACTCTCTGAACTCATGATGCCTTGTGTGTCGTTTACACCGAGAGCACAGTATCTGCGAAGAATTTTGTACGTTCCTCATATTTCAATTGCATGCTTGCCCCTTTTGGGCCCGATTCGGCTTCATGCAAGGTAGCAAAAGGGTGATAGTTGCGAGACAACTTGATCCACAGTTACCCAATTCTGTCACAATAATCTAAGACTACACATTTTCCGATATGCAGGGGTATAATCGAACTCTGGCCTATCTTTTCTGTTAACATGAGAAAGTGGTAAAATACATTTCAGCATCAGATCTATATTTTACACGATGCTGAGCCAGCAACGAAACCTCCTCCTGGCAATTGCAACAGCGCTTCTCATATACGTTGTATTTTTCAATGGTCATTTGCAGAAATCCTATCTTGCCATCCAAGAAATCGAAATCTTCAAAGAGTCGAAGAGTGATGCGCACCCAAAAACAGAAGCCCCTCCCGCCAGCGAAGTTCCTCTCGGCCGTCCACCACGACCAATTGAAGTAACACCGTCCGAAAGTTCTGTAACTGATGTACCCAACGCACAAAATACACCAAGTACACCCAATAAACCCAATATACACACTACTTCCGATACACTCAACGAAACCGAAAATGATCTGAGCCCCAATGGCGCCTTCAACGGCCTTCTAGACCTCTGTAAGCAAACAAACTGGACCGAAGGACTATGGGTCCACTGCCACAGCAACTGCGGCGAAAAGAAGCTTTCCGTCTGCGGCGGCCTCAACAATGCCAGAAACAGAATCCAGACCTGCCTACGTCTCGCAATAGATACCGGCGCCGGGATCATCATACCCTCAGCAACCGCCAGAAATGAGGAGAATCTTGTGCAGACGGACGACAAGACCGTCTGCCCCAACGTCTTCTGGGACATGGAATACCTCGGTGAAGCCATGGCCGAGCAATGTCCGCAGCTCAAGATTCGTGTTTGCGATGATAGGAGTGGCATCGAGACGGTCATCGAGCCGGAGTTTAGAACGTACATGCAGGCAGCACACAGCAACACCACGTTTCGAGAACTGGTGAGGCACACCATGGAAATGGACAACATGACTTTCGACGACGTCACTGCCGCAACGCCTGCCGTCGTCTCGTTCGGCGATGCCTACATTGGCTTCAACTACATGGTCGCTGTCGAGCTCTCTACGATCCGTAAGGCGCTCTTCAAAGTCCTTAAATTCAACCAAGATCTCCTCGATCTAAGCGCGCAGGTTCTCAAAAGCAAGGAGCTGCACCAAGGCGCCTTCATCGGCGTCCATCTCCGAGGAGAAAACGACTGGCCCGGCGGATTCGGCGATGTTGGCAGCCAGATGCGTGCTTACACCGCTGAGATCCAAAGCATCGACGCAAGCGTGTCCTACGATATCAAAACTGTGTATGCCAGTTGCGGCGACGCATCGGTGATCCAGACCTTCCGAGAGACGCTGGAACCGCTGGGCTACACAGTTCATGATAAGTGGACGCTATTAGCTGGCCAGAATGAGACGCTGCGCAAAGTCGAGTCTTTGATGTTTGATGAGAAGGGCATTGTGGAATACCAGGTTATGATGGAAGCGAGATTTTGGATGGGGGTCATTACGTCGTCTTTCTCTTCGCTGATAGCGTATGCAAGGACGGTGGACGACCCGGATGATTTCTTCGAGACATATATCTTTCCTAATAGTTCAAAGTCTGGGTTGAATCGGAATTATCCGGAACCTATGACTGTTAAAGGGAACTCGTATACCAAGTTGATGGTCGTGAATGGGGTGGATATCATGGAGGCGTTTCCTTGAGGCGAAGAGTTTTCTTCGGAGCACTTCTTATGTCTAGTAATTTAGAGATGTGTTGTGTTATGATATCAAAAAGCTTTCGTTTCCATTTCTCTAATTTACATATCACAGGAATGACGCATCTGATAATATTTCTTGAAGCCCCTCACTTTTCATGCCTCAAGTCCTTCTCAGTGCTACCTCCAGTGTGACAAACCCAACAGCAATAGCGCATCCTAAAATCTTGGTCAAATTAGGCTGCAGCAGACCACCCTCAGTTGAAGCATGAGCTGCTCCCGACTCTTTAATCACTGAATCATTTCCGTCAGACTCCTTCTCTTCAGATAGAGAGTCTTCTGACACCAGGGAATTTTCCTCTTCTGTCTCTTCGGTGGCCACAACCTTCCATCCTTTCGGCGGCCACGGCTCCTGGCTATAATGGTTGTAACACCAAGTACTCGTCGCCACAATTCCACCACCACATACTCTCCAAGGGGTGAAAGTTGACGCGCGAAGCTCGGGTAGCAGAACATACTGGCTGGCCGCAATAGTGATCAAAGAAGCAGCAGTCCCAATCATTTTCAAGATGTTGTCGCGAGCCCGCAGCACCACTGCCACAACAAGACCCGTACCAGCCGTGATAACGACAAGACCCAGAATAGACATCTCTACGCCAAATGTAAACGCTTCTTTGCTGCTCTCGCTAGTTTTCCCGCTCGACGGCACCAGAGGATAGGCAACGATTGCAAAGACAATACCCCAGATATAAAGGTAGGCCTGAGACTCCCAGAACTCCCCCGTTTTGGTCGAAGTTTCCGCGCTGATGCTAGCGAGTGCCGAGAGGCAAGCAATGACAAGCCCCGCGATGGGAGCCAGATACCAAACGGATTCGACTTCAGATGAAGACTGGTGATTCGTGTGCTTTGAGGGTACATTGAAGACGACTAGGCCGATGCACAGGAACAAAAGCGAGACCCATGCGAAGACATTCTTCTGCGGCTTGAGCATGTAGTGGTGCAGGATTCCTGTTGTAGGTAGCTTTGCCAAAACGCAGACTTGAAGCAAGCTGGGTGTCGTCATGGGCAGTACAGTGTAGTAGATGAGGTTGTTGATGAGGTAAAGTGCTGCAGGAAGTGCATATTTGAGGATTTTCTTGAAGTCTGTCTCTCCTTGGTGAGTAGACTGTACGAATTTTTGCAGGCCGGAAATCGTGATGCCATGGTCGCGAAGGAGAAAGAGGATCGCGATTGAAAGCTTGAGGACCTCCGAGAGAAGCGCAATCAAGGATGCAGAAATCTGAGGGTGGTTGTGAAAGGCGTAATACGCATAGTTTGCTCTGACGGTTTCGCAGCCCACGTACAGGATCAGGAGAAGCGAGGATATTGACAACACCATTTTTGCGGCAGCAATTTCAACATTGGGCATTCATTCCAGTATTTTCTTGATCTCCCCGGGCGAAGAAAGCTCGGGTTTCCGTGGATGGCGCTTGCCTCAGGAAAAGAATGGGATGTTTCACAAGGACAGAACGAAGAATGCGCCAATGTTTCGACTTCCCGATCTGTCAACAAAGTTTCCACCGTCTGCAAGCAAGGGCTCATAAATGAATCAAAGCGCAAGCTACACTCATATTGACTTATCGCTGGCAATGTCTCATCTCCCAGGTACTTTCTGAGGAATTCTATTCTTAGGGTGAATAGTGAAGCCACCGACTTTTGCGCGGGGTGCCGTGACTCGGGCCGAGAAGGTGTATAGATTGAATTGACACATTGGCACAGACAAAATAGTTCAAACATTATAATTCCATTATAATGCAAGCTTCTCATTAATCATAAACATACATACAGAGAGTCATTACAACACAATTGCCAAAGCAGCGGCACCAGCCATGACCAACCCTCCAAAGCCTGCATTCAAAGCTGCAACAGCCGCGCTCTTACTTGTAGAAGGAGTACTCGAACTCGAGGTAGTGGTTCCGGTCGTCTCGTTAGGCTGCTTTGCGGACGTCGCAGCCACTGTCTTGGTGCTCGTTTCGTTTTTGCAAACACCGTCGGCAGGCGCAGGCGCTGAGGTCGAGAATATGATATCGGCACAGTTGTACAATCCACCATCAGGGTCTCCGTTGGTCACGACCTGAATCGTAGCGTTTGTGCCGTCGGTGATGTTCAATCCTTCTGGGATGGAGAAGCCGGTCATACAAAAGTTGCCCAGTCCTTGCTCGGTGCAGGTAGGTCGGAGGACGGTGTTGAAGGCTGATCCGGGGTCATTGCCAAATCCGATCAGTACTTCGACGTTCGCGTCAATGTGTCTAGACGGGAGAGTTAGTAGGTTTGGACATGTGATTGGGAAAAGGAGAAAAAGCATACCCCATCAACAAAGCAATTGACCCGTTTGAGATTGGCCACACAGTTCGATTGCTCACTGGAGTGTCAAAAGAGCCACATGGGAATTGTACAAGTTTATCCTCGTCGAAGCCACGGGCAGCTGGATAGTTCATATTGAAGTGTGCGGTAGCAACGGAGGCAAAGGCGGCCAGCGCAGAGAGTGTAATCTTCATCTTGGAGAGCTGGATTGGTTCTTCTTTGCACGAGAGCTGTTTGATGAAGACAGAGAGAAGACAGGTCAAAGTAGACAGCTTTTTAAGAGGAAATGCTGGATCTGGGATATGGAGAAGAAACCTTTTGCTTGGAAGAATGTCCAGAAAGCTTCGAGGACATACTTTATAATCTTATTGGAAAGAACAAGGGTGCGGTGCCAGCCATTTTTGGAAGCTGCACCTGCTCCATCCCGTTCCCAAGGGACACACGATTGGGGCTCTTCAACGCACTGTAGACCTGGACGTGAACCAGGACCTGGCTAGGGTTTTCAGAAAACGCGCTCATTGAAGCTGAAAAGTTGCTCCAGTGCAGGAACAAGCATCTGTGATCCTTGTACAGTGGCTACTGCCAAGATGCCAAGCTGTAGAGAGCACAATATGAGCAGAATGGCGCTCAATGTTTGAAGGGACGATGAACAGCTCTTGATGCACGCGAAGTTTGAAAGCATTTAAGAGGACTTCATCTCCGGCTTTCCGCATTTTAACCTGTAACCTGTATACTGCAGAACTCAAGTAAATATTGATTCTGAAAACGAAACCTCATTAAGCATTTGGGTCTCAGTTTCAGCCAAGCTCAATGGATTAACCTTCCCCCTCATGCGATTTAAGCATTTTCTTCAGACGAGCCCACTATTCCCCGGAATTCCAGCCACTTGCACGGACCAAAGATCTCGCCGTAAGTTCAGAGTCTGAGAGCCCGTGGGGTCTGGCGGAAAGTGGGATTCGAGGACATGACAAGGACGACCAGCCATCGTCCCGCCAGCGCTTGCTTCTTCTCGGTTTGGTCTTATCGCCGTACATACGGTAGAGATGCAGCTGTCAATGTCAGGATACTTTCCGTCGGTAGCGAAGCTCTTGATGGACGCCAAGGCGTGTCGTGAGAGAACATTTGAGCAAGATTCTGCGGGCGTTGGGGTCAGACTTCCACACCCTGCTAGCGCGCGCTGAGGCCATCGTCGAGATCTTCAGTAACAAGAGAGAGTGGTATAGAATATCAGATGTTCCGCATTTGGAGTAGAGAAACGGCATCAATTGATGTCCAAGGGAATGGATGGAGAGAGAAACAATCAGTGGAAGCAGCATTGGAGCCCCAATATATATGTTGTAAATGGCAGAGTTTCAATTATGTAGTCAACCATTCCTCGGCCAGCAAGGCTCCTTGAGACTATTTCCAAACGCCATCATTGCTCATCATCTATAGATTACAAGAGTCTAATGTTGTTCTTGAATTTCGTAGCGTCCGAGTGCGAGACTCCCAAGAAATGTGCCTCCCAAAACCGATAGAAAGTAGCCCACGTTCAGAGTCATTACTGCCAGCATACTAGGGAATTGTCAGTGAAGCAAAGATATGGCAGCAGGACAAGCTTACAGAAGGTAGCCGATTCCAGCAATAACAGTATCCATCGCAGCGCGAACAGGATCCGTAGTAATCCTCCATGGCCGAACAGCCATACTCCTCTTCTTTACAACCATCACGTCCTCCTCAACGCCATTCTCGGTCAGGATCATTCTCTTGCTGTCCGCGTCGGATGAGACACGTTCGGATTTGGGCAATTTGCCGGCCACAGTAACATATCGGCGGTTGAATTCGGCATCCATCCAAGCTGTTTCCTTCCACGCCTTGACTGCCAGCAGAGCTCGGAATGTAGTTGCCAAAAAGACGAGGAAGATGCACGTCCCCGCGTACTGTCCAACGCTGGTCGGCGTCCACATCGAGGACCAAAGGGAAGTGGTGGTACTGGTGAAGAACGTCATGGACATCATAGAGGCCTCCATCATTGTCGAGTTCGTCGACGAACTTGACATGTCCATATCCATATCTATGATTCCTGTGGTGATAAAGCGGCTGGTCTTGTAAGGATGGCAGGAGTTAATTATTTGGAAGGGCGGCTTGGTGAGTGATGAGGAATGTAGAGGAATGTAAAGCTGGTGTTTGCGGGGTGTGACTTGGCAAGAGCAGATCTACGTTCACTTAAAGGAAGCGGGAAAGAAGGTTTGCGCGGATATGAGCGATAACCCAAGGAAATGGAGACCGGTATTGCAACAGATTTTTCTAGGCGCGACGTGCATGTTTGGAATGGGGATCTTTTTGCGTGCAAGTAAATGCGGTTTGGTGTGGCTTGCGAGTACGTTGCGAGGGCAGTAAACTCGCTCAAAATCTCTCAGGCGTTGCCCGTTTCACAGGGATCCAAGGCTGCTCTATCGAGCGTCGGGTCACGTGAAAATATGTTTCTTTGGAGAATTCTAACTATGAAAGTTTCTGAGATTATATGTCTGAAATTTCTTCTTATGTATTGTTTCATTTGTGTGTTTTATTTGTCGTTACTCAGCCATTTAAAGCTTGTCAAAGAATTTAATGTACAGACTATATTTCTTGCTTCGAAGCTGTACAATACGCGTATCAGAGCGGCTCGGCGTAAAGCAGCATACAGAAACTTGCTCCAAACAGACTGGGCAGCCGCTGGACCCCTGTTCCCCCCCCCTTCGGGCACTTGCTCGATTCAACTTGCTCGTCCGACACGTCAACCACCTTCGAGCCACCTTCCCCTCCACCTCCTCGATAAGCGATGTCAACATGTATGATACACCATCTGCAATGCCATCTGTGTGTGACTGTCCCATCTCCCCTGGGTCCTGCTCGCCAAGCCCATCTACGAGCTTGGCCAGAACCACAAATATGCAGAGCTGGGATGGACCAGCACAGTACCCATGAGATTGTGCGCTCATTTGCGCCTCTTTATATTTCTCTGCGAGCCACAGAGGGGATCTCGCGCCTTGGCAAGCTGCCAGGTAAAAGCTTGACTCTGGTTGTATGGGATGGTGGTCTGCGCCTTCCTTCACTCATATTCAAGCGATTTATCACTCGCCCATCTCCAACTTTCATAGCCTTTCCAAATTCGGCTTCTATCTCTCTTGCGTGTTAATACACATGCATTTTGCATTACAGTTACACACTTTCTTATGATATTGGCGCTTGTTAAGTGGTAGTCTTTTAAAGAGCCGGCCTCACTCATACCGCTCAGACTCGGCTCCTTTTCACGCGCAAAAGCCCGTATAGCAGATATGTCATCGATAACTTCAAGGCATTCGCACGATGCCATGGGCGGCATGATGACTATGGCAGCTGGCGTGCCTGGTCTCTTTTACATGCAGCAGATTTTCTGGGCCTTTGTTGGTACAGCCATTGCTGTGGCTACCATCGCAAATGTCATCAACAGAATCCTCTACCATCAACGAATAACATCGTCCAAGAGCGTAGCAAATGCCGCCAAACCAAAGTCTTTCTTCTTCCAGGCGCATGCTACTACTTCAGCAATTATCAGAGAGTTCAGCTACTACTCCAAACCGCTATCATTTCGCAACAAACACCTCTACCTACCTCCTATGGGGCCAGTGATAATGATGGTGGGATACATAGTGTTGATCGTGGTCTGCGTGTTTTACCGACTGAACCCGAAGGACCTTCTTCAATGGGAGGATATTGGATACAGGGCTGGATTTATCGCCGTGTGCCAAATGCCGCTCATCGTTCTACTTGCGGGAAAACGCAACATCATCGGACTCCTCACCGGCGTTGGATACGAACGGCTGAATTGGCTCCACCGATGGACAGCAAGAGCTCTCCTCTTTACGGTCTTCATCCATATGGGGTACTGGTTCACTGAATGGGCCAAATTCGACTACATAGGAGTTAAGGTCAAGACGGATGCACTTACACAGAAAGGCATTGCGGCAGGATCGATCCTTTTATGGCTTGTGCTATCATCCGTTGCCCCCATCCGCGGGCTCTCTTACGAATTCTTCGTGGTCCAACACGTTATTTCGTGGCTGGGATTCTTTGCTGCTCTATATCTCCACATCCCAGATGAGAACAAAATCTGGATCTGGCTTCCGCTGGCATTCTGGGCTTTTGATCGTCTTTTGCGCGCCGGATATCTTGTCTACGCAAACCTCTCAGTTCTGCACAAGAATAACAGTGGAGTCCTCGCCTGCAAAGCTACTTTCGAGCCTCTGGATGAATCGCATACCTGCATCACCATTGCAAATCCTCCAGTTACATGGAAGGCCGGCCAACATATCTTCTTGGCTTGCCACCCGCTCGCTCCCCTATCCTCTCACCCGTTCACAATTGCAAGTCTTCCCGAAGACGGAAAGCTAGAATTTGTGGTCCGGGCTAAGAAAGGAGCCACCAAGAAATTCTTCAAGTACGCCGAGAAAACCTACCCAAATCTGCCGTCTTCAACGGGCAAGCAAAACGTTGGCAGATCCGTCCTTATCGATGGACCCTACGCAGCTATTCGGCCACTGAGACAGTTTGACAGTTTAGTCTTCGTGGCAGGCTCCACGGGTGCAACATTCACAGTGCCCCTGATGCGAGATATCGTGCAAAACTGGATGGGTACAAAAGCAACTTCATCCCGGCTATCAGCACTCTCACCACCTGCTGGAGCTGTAACGCGGCATATCCGCTTCGTATGGGTAGTCAAAAGGAAATCCGCTATCGGATGGTTCGCCTCGCAACTCGACCAAGCAGTACGAGACATCGAGGCTCTCCGAAACGAAGGCCACGATATTACCCTCAGCATCAGCATATACCTCACCTGCGACGACACATTGACCAGCGGCCAATCCTCCTTCATAGAGGGCAAAACGCCGCCTTCCCAAGTAGCAGTGAACAGCAGAGACAGCTTCGCAGACGAGAAGAAAGCCGCCACCGAAGATGTCGAGGAAGTCAGCCTTTCCCGCGTCTCATCTTCTTCTATCAAAGACTGCTGCTGCACACGAGTCGTCACCGACGAAGACGCCATCACCTCACCCTGCAACTGCGCCTCTACGACCCGCCGGCAGCAACGCGCATCAGGCTCCACCACCGCTTCTTATGAAAAGCCAAGTCGCATAGTCGATGCCAAAATCCATCTTCTAGCGGGTCGGCCGCACGTCCAGAATATTATAAGAAAGACGGCCGAGCTGGCACTCGGCGAGATGGCGGTCGTTGTGTGTGGGCCCCCGGGGCTGGTGCAGTGTACGCGGAATGCGGTGGTGAAGGTTAGTGATGAGAGGGCGGTGCATAAGGGGACGGGGGCGCAGGGGATTTATGTTCATGCGGAGGCTTTTGGGTATGCTTAGACTACTAGTGTAATTTACGATAATGAATGAATGTTCTCACTTCAAGACGGCCGATATCAAATGGGGTTCGTGAACCGTGCTGCGACAGTTCAGTTCTCAGGATATCTAACGAGCTTGTGATCAAAATTCATATATTTCATACAGTTACTTTCAATATTTGACAAATTCGCTTCATTAAAACAGTTCACAGCTTCGACGCCGGGGAAGAGCTTCCAACCTGGGTGATCTCGTTATACAAAAGCCTGGCAATATGTTAGCTTGATTTCACTTTTAAATGTATGAGAGAAAACTTACGAAGTCAAGAAATCAGCATAATCCTCTCCCGTGACCTGTCCAGCGAAGTACTGAGCAGCCTTATGGAACTTGTTTCCCTTGGGCGCCTTCGCAGCAAGCTCATCCGCCTGCTCCTTCAACAGCTTCAGCGCATACGCCTTGTCGACCTTCTTGCCATCTGAGGTCGGCACGCCGTGCTTGACCCACTGCCACAGCTGACTCCTGCTGACCTCGGCGGTCGCCGCGTCCTCCATGAGGTAGTTAATGGGCACGCAGCCGATGCCGCGGAGCCAGCCCTCCATGTAGCCGAGCCCGATGTTCAGGTTCTTGCGGATGCCGTCCTCGGTGATCTTGCCGGGCACGTTCATGTTCAGCAGGTCGTTCTGTCCGATCTTGACGTCTTCGCGGCGCACGAACATCTGGTTGGGCGTGGGCATGTGCTTGTTGAAGACTTCGGAGGCGATGGCGGCGAGTGCAGGGTGTGCAACCCAGGTGCCGTCGTGGCCGGCTTTAACTTCGCGGAGCTTGTCGGCGTAGACGCCGTCCATGGCCTTGTCGTTTGCTTCCTTGTCGTCCTTGATGGGGATTTGAGCGGCCATGCCGCCCATTGCGTGCACCTGGCGTCTGTGGCAGGTCTGGATGAGGAGCTTGACGTAGGCGTCCATAAAGGGGACGGTCATGGTGACGGCTGAGCGGTCTGGGAGGACGAAGTTGGAGTTTTGACGGAACTTCTTGATCACGCTGAAAATGTAATCCCATCTTCCGCAGTTCAAGCCAGAGCTGTGGTCCCGGAGCTCGTAGATGATCTCGTCCATCTCGAATGCAGCGAGGATGGTTTCGATCAAGACAGTTCCTCGGATGGATCCTCTGGGAATGGCAACGAAGTCTTGGGCGAGATTGAAGACATCGTTCCAGAGACGAGCCTCAAGGTGAGATTCCATCTTTGGCAGATAGAAGTATGGTCCGGTTCCACGCTTGATGAGTTCCTTCGCGTTGTGGTAGAAGTATAGACCGAAATCGAAAAGACTGCCAGACATCGCCTCCCCATCAATCGTTACATGCTTCTCCTCCAAGTGCCAGCCACGAGGTCGAACGATCAGGGTTGGGAGTGTGCGGTCCGTTCGGAGCTTGTATTCCTTCTCTCCCTGCTTGAAGTCGACTTGCTGGCGGATGGCATCGTAGAGGTTGACCTGGCCGTTGATCATGTTGTCCCATGTGGGAGCACTCGAATCTGGTGGTAGTAGTGTTAGCAGATTGTATGGTCTTGATTTGGGGCTGATCACCTTCGAGATCGGCCATATAAGTCCAGATATTTGAGTTAAGAGCGTTCACCACCATTTTGCGGTCCGTAGGCCCTGTGATCTCCACTCTGCGGTCAATCAAGCCCGGAGCTGGAGGAGCTCCCTTCCAAGCATCGTTCTCTCGAATGTGCTTGGTCTCTGGGAGGAAGTCAGGCAGGGAGCCCTTATCGAGCTCTGCTTGTCTAATGACACGGCGTTGGAGGAGCTCCTCGCGGGTGCCATTGAAGGATCGGTGGAGGAGGGCGAGGAAGGCAAGAGCGTCTTTGGTGAGGATCTTCCTGTTGAAGTCCGTAATAGAGCCAGCGACGCTCACGCCTTGGAGGATGGATTCGGTGGTAGCCATTGTGATTATAGTTGGATTATTGTAAAGGTTCCAGCGTTCTGTGAGAAGAAAAATGATGTTTCAGCGCGGGGCAAGATGGAGGTGGAGAGATCTACCTTTATTATGCGTCAGATCAGAAAAATGACTGCATCAAACAACGGCGCACACATGGCCCGCGACGGCAATGACTTGGGAGCTATTCGGCACAGTCCAGAATGATAGAGCAGCGTCTGTTCGGGTGGAGGGGAAGGCAGCTTTGGGTCACGGCGCAAGCTTGTGAATGTGGGGAAGACCCCGGAAGGAGGCAAGGAATCCAGTTTTGCGGGTTAGACTCTCGCCGCTCTTGATATATATTTCTCTACTATTTTTTTCTTTCGTTCCTAGTCAGAATTCTTTAGATTAAAGTCTTGCTATTTTATTTTTTGGTTCATAGACAAATTGAGTATTTGAGAAATAATTCTCCATGTAACTCGTACACCTTTGTAGGTCACTGTTTGCACAACCGAGAATTAATGACGCTATTTGCTCGAGGCTCCGATATCGAAAGCCTCGGCTGTTCTTCCCCCACCAATACAGTCCCCTTGTTTTCCCGCCATCGGACGTTTCCGGTAAGGTCTCGTGACCTGACCTCGGCATCTTTTTTATATCCAAGGTCTCTTTCTTTGAAAGGCTACTATCTATAGACCATCTGGAGCTTCAGTTGAACTGAATGAGTAATGTGGACGGAGTCGTCCTTTATTCTCAGCTTAAGGCGGAACTATACAAACATCCATTGTGCTAATTTTAAAAGCTTAGATACTCAGTATCGGTTACTTCCCAAACGCTGTTGCTTGAGAATCTACCAACCTCCAAAATATATCTGCATTCCAGAGAGACAGCCCTTACTCAAGCGCAAGTACTTTACGAATTACCCATGATAAGTTACCGGGGCTGCCTTTGCAGCGACTAACATTGCCCATTCGACACCATATATGAAGCCCGTGAAGCATATGCAAGGAAAATGAAATGTCGCCCAAGTACTGCGCTAGGCCGGGGTTGAAAGGTATCTGCAGCAATGGCGTTGAATCCTCGGCATCTCTGAGGGGAGGACAAAACAAATGGCTATCGTGAGAAGCATTGCTCCAATAGTATTCCAGGATTTCTGGACGAGTTAAGAAGCCCCTTAAAAATTTTGGCGTCCAAGGTATGATGTGTATGAAGCCAGGAGTCCTTTCACTGTGAATATCAGGGAAGCCAACGAGAAACAACCCCATGAATAATAAGCAAATGGTTAGGATATGTTGAAGCTCCTTCATCAGCTGTTTTGTGAACCTCTTGCGGCAGGATGGTATCGGGTTTGCGGGTTGTTGAACGTAAGTGATGCCTCAGTGAAAACTTCCCCGCGCAGAAACTGGGTTTCAGCCAGTAACATGCCACCAAGGAGGAGACATATATCCCAACGCCCGATTTACAACACATAAATAACCGAGAGCCACATTATGAGTACTCGAGGTATTTGCCTGGCTTTTGAAAGTGCGAGAAAATTAACGAATACAACGATGGACCCTTGGAACACAATTGGGATGGCTATCAGAAATCACATAATTAGCGTTGTGTTTGTAACAGAATGATAAGAGGTGCCCATGGTGCAATCAAATACAATAAACTGATTCTGATACCCTCAACCTGTGCGCCAGAAGGTAAGGAACGGGGACCTACTCCCACTGTCATATGGTGGAGGAGGGTATGGATTCCCAACGTTAATAGATTGGAAAGGATTCGGAAGTAATGGAAATTAAGGTTCCAATCATACAATGGGGCAAAATTGTTGGCGCTATTGCAGAAAAGAGTGGGTGGTGGGTCGAATGGTATGTATTGATTTTAGTCTGGGGTGCCACGGAATTCGCAGCACCAATGTCAAAGAGTCTTCCGTATCCTTTAAGAGTTGTTCAGTTTCGTAGTCTCTTGCAGATAACAGTGTCGAGGCCGACTCTTTGTAGAGCCTACCCCGCTGTGACGGGCCATTTTGAGATGCACTGGCGGTTGGTGAAGCCGGCAATGGAGGAAGTGTCTCTAACGTGTACCCTTCTTGAGGTGTATCTTTGTGGGCTTCATTGAAGACCAGCGTTCATTTACTGGCGTCGACATGATGAAATGATGGATGATTGTGGAAGCTGAACTACTCAAGGTGTCTCGTGAGTCGGCAACTTTCTCCGTGTGCTGGAATGGAGTTTCAACCTCCTCGGGTCCCAAAATAAACGAACATTTCAAAAAAGAGGACTGCGCAAACCCCTAGCCTCTGCCAGTTATAAGTAGAAGATCATTTGTGCTTGTGATACGTAGCTGATGGATTGTATTTTTGCCAAACGAATGGAGGGGAGGTCTCCATAAAACACTTGATGCCAAAAGGAGCCCCCAAGAACCAGTAGAGTTTGCGCTGACTCCACAATTTCCGCAGCAAAAAACGTAATTCTGATAAGATAAGTGGACTCAAAATTACGTGGAGACTTTCCTCTCTAGACTGCTTACCCGCTGTCGCTGTCACTGTCACTTATTGTCAAGGTTGCATAAGTATTGCATATGCGGTTGACCGTGCGTAGGTGTTGAAACTCGATGGATTTGAGCTGGCGGTGATACAAGAAACAGCTGACTTTCAGCAAGTTTCTTCGAGAGTGCTGTTATTTTTGAACAGTGATGATGCATGCTGCTTGCGCGTCTCGCTGGCAACAATTGTTGAAGCGGAAGACAGGAATTTAAATTGAAATTCAGATCTGCTTCCAAAATCCACTTTACCTACGGCAAAGCGTGACTACAAGAGTGGATCCCGTCATTAAGACTTCCGCCTCCGGCTCCCTAGCTCCCTTCGCGACTCATTTATATCTTTATCGATCTTTACCGATAATCCGCCCAAACCGCGATTGCGAGTACATGTTTCGTTTCCAGTGGGAATATACTTGCTGCAGGCGAGGACGACAAGGCTCCCCGAGTCCCCATACAATGCCTGCCTTTCGCTTCGATGTTCTGCACTTTTGGGGAGCGAAAGAGGGAGAAAGAGAACCTTATGACCAAAACTTCTTCTTTTCTTGCCTGTTGTTACTGTTCCTTTCTGATTGTTCGTTGCGTTTCTCTGTTACTCGATGTCTCATTGATCTTATCACTTCTTGGCCTGAGCGCCGTGAGCGGTGCCCAGAGTCCCAGACATGCCTGCATTCTAAGTGTGTGCTCCATGTAAAGTCTGGGGGATCTGCAAACTCGAATGAATCTTCCGATTCGTCCTTTTGATGGGTCGAGTGCAGCATTCCAGTATTCCCTCTCCGCATAGAAGGAAAGTTCCGAGAGAATTTCTTCTCAAACCTCGTTTTCGTCTCACACGTTGTGAATAATTTAAACACGAGTTATAAATGACAGTGATCGGAACTTTTTCTCTCATGCGGAGAGCCCCGCTGTTCAACGTGCATGGGAGTCAGTTCATATCCGAAACCCCCAGTCTGTTTTGAGAAGCAAGCCTCTTGCTTCGCACGTCTCTACAAAGTCAAAGTTTCTCGGGGAACCTTGATACGTACCGGTGCGTAATGCCTGGAATTTCAGCACGGGCATCATGCACACCAACCTTAAATGCAAGCCCAACGAAAAGTTTCAACTCCCAATACAAGTTTTCAAAAGCTTTCTTACTCGCTAGCATGGTTCTCAGAAGGGCTTCAGCTGCATCTTAAACTAAGGAGGTCGCTGGTCCCAAGATGGCCATGAACCTCAATCTTCGCGGCCACTTCTTCCCTATTGGGGAGTATACTTAATTCTTATCTCCCCAGACAAAGTATGATTATGCTGGTAATATTGTACTGACCATACTCAAGACCATGATCACACTTCTTGCGGACGGCTTCGAAGATCTTGTGGTTTCGAAAACCGATCTTGCAATTGCCTCTATTGCGTGGGGGTTCTCCTTAGGGTTCGGAATATTGACGACATGGAAAGCTATTAAGCAAACGGTGGACATGCAGAGAAGGTATGGGCTTTCGAAGCTCAATTCTCCATACATATGGATGATATGGCTGGAAATATTGGTGTGTCTCATCTTCAGTGTCATTTGCTGGCTTCATTTGTGGGGAGTAATCCCCAGCAGGTCTGGCCCCATCCAGCTCTCTTTCCCACTCCAAGCTGATAGAGCTCAGTTTTGCCTTTTACTTCACCATTTGTAAGCTGCTATGAATTTTTATGCCCCTACGAGGTTTCCTGACTTTCGAACAGTAACGATGTGGGCTCTGCAAGTCCAGTTCTTGCTGCAAATCATCATCAATCGGATTTCGCTTCTTCTCACAGGTGCGTCAATTAATATGGATGGATTTCTGCTGCTCAGACATGCTGAGGATCACGAGAAGTTTGTCTCAAGAATACGCTACCGTTTCTGCGGATTTCTTGAAAATCTCGTGCTAACCTCATCATTTTTTGCAGACCGTAGGAAAGCAATGAGGATGAAAATAGGCGTAGCCATATTCATCACTGCCATTAATATCTCAGTATACTGCATATGGATTCCAGGTAAGCATGGTCAACTTGGATTGAAATTTCTCTCTTCAAGCAGATTTTGGAGCTACATCATAATCCCTCAACATGTCCCTGGACTTACACCTTGTCAACCCTCAATCCCCTGAATGTTTTTGAATATACTAATTCCGAGATAGCACGTCTGCAGATATCTGAAAGATATGAATTTATCAACGTCATATGGGATCGATGCGAAAAGGTTATTTACCTGGTGGTTGACGCGGTCCTTAATTGGTACTTCATCCACATCATTCGGAAAAAGCTTGTGAGGCACGGTCTAGTCAAGTATGACCGTGTTGTTCGTTTCAACATGTATATTATCGGCTTTTCACTTGGGATGGACATCTTGATTATCGGAATGATGAGTCTGAATAATTCATTCGTGTAAGCTCTCCAAAACTTTATATCCTACGAGTTTAAGCTAATACATTTAATCTGTAGCTACATGCAATTCCACCCTCTCGCCTACATTGTCAAGCTCAACATCGAAATGACAATGGCGGACCTGATCGCAAAGGTGTGTCGAAGCAACCACAACCTATCAGACATCCCCGCCATTCTTTCCAACGAGTCCGGCAAGTCATCGCAGCTGAATAGCATGAGTTCAATCTCTCGATGGCATTCTGCCAAGTCCCAACAAAAATTGGTTCAAGAAGAACATTGGGCTGACATGCCTTCTTCCGAGGTCGAACTCTACGACATTCCGCGAAAGCCATATGCGGGCGAGATAGCTGTGAACATGAAAAGGGAGGTGCATGTTACAATTGAGAGAAGGACGAGTGTCAATACAGTTGATGAGAAACGTGGTGGAGAAAATAGAAGGACTGGGACTGGAAGGGTTGAGGATGATATGAAGCCACTGCCACTGAAGGCAGAAAACCAAGAAAGGGATGAGAGAGAAATCGAGAGGGCAAAGAGGACGGGAGTTGAGAGGGGCATGGGTGTCCATACGAAAGTCTGGGGGCCTGAAATTACGAGAGTGTTATCTCCTCGCCCTTCCTTTGCAAGTCTCAGGTAAAAGCTCCGTCTGGAATAGCTCTTCGGCGGCAATGTATTAATCTCGGAGGCTGCATCAGTTTACAGCCCCTATAAGATGCAGCTGTACATCAGTCTTAGCACAAAGTCGGTATGGTTTGGAAAACAGAATTGGATTATTATGTATTGTTATTAGGCCCGGAAGGCGTTGTAAAAATTTGAACTTCTTCATCTTGCTGCTTGAGATTGTTTGTTATCTGCTTCTTAAACGGCCTTGGCGGCAAAGGCCTTTGATTTCTGACATTCGTAATGACCCGAGATGCCATTATACTTCTCTCCGAAACTTGAAGTATTAGATGTGCTAAGTGAAGTAACTGATGCATGAGAGGGAGACTTCGTCCTTCTACGTTTGGTATTAACAATACACCATATTACCGTCTTTACAATCTGGCTATTTCAACCAGATATAAGGTAAAAACTTAGAATATTGGACTGCGGCATTCAGCTTCATTATCAACACTTTTAATGAGTGACGTTTTAAAGGGGAGTTATTTAAGTCTTCCTATTCCGGTTAATCCCGAATTTCCGGGCAATGCCGCGGTGGAGCTTTTGCGCGACGTGAAGGTTCGCCGGGACCTCGACACAACATTAATTTTTGACTTTCTCAATTGGATGCGCCAGGACGTCCTTCGATATTTCTACGCATATCTTCAATCGACCCTTTTCTATCATCAACCCTTCCATCTCTCTCTGCGCGCCTTTCACACGTCCACCATGATGCTGCGGTCGGCAAGATGGAGCTCCAGCTCCGCGCTTTCAGGTGCTAAAGCTGCTCGCAACATACCGAGGACAACAGCTCCTTCCGTCAATACGTCCAGCCCGAACTCGTGCGCGACTTCCCCAGTGTCCCAAAGCAGGTCCTTCGCAGCTTCTGCCATATCCCGATCATCCTTAAACCCCAATCGTTCTTTTCCTTCCTCAACTCTATCTTCCGCCCAGAAGCTATCGAGCTCTCTCATCCGACCCCGCTTCGGCAGACAATTTCACGCAACAGCATCCGTAATGGCAGAAACAAGAGCAGAAACCGATGCCTTCGGCGAGGTGCAGGTGCCGGCGGATAAATACTGGGGAGCACAAACAGAGCGGTCTCTGGAGAATTTCAGAATCAACCAGCCGCAGGACCGCATGCCCCCTCCCATTGTAAAGGCGTTCGGTATCCTGAAGGGCGCTGCAGCTACTGTCAACATGGAGTTTGGATTGGACCCCAAGGTTGGAAAAGCCATCCAGGAAGCTGCTGCTGAAGTAGCCTCCCTTAAGCTTATTGATCACTTCCCTCTGGTTGTCTGGCAGACGGGCTCTGGAACACAATCGAATATGAATGCAAACGAGGTCATCTCAAATCGTGCAATTGAGATACTCGGAGGGAAAATGGGCAGCAAGAAGCCAGTTCATCCCAATGACCATGTCAATATGAGTGCTTCTTCAAACGATACCTTCCCCACCGTTATGCACATTGCCGCCGTGCTCGAGACCGAGGGCGAGCTCTTGCCCGCTATCAAATCTCTGCGGGAAGCGCTGCAAGCAAAGGTTGATGAATTCGAGGCCAAGAAGATCATCAAGATTGGGCGTACACATCTCCAGGACGCCACACCCTTGACGCTCGCTCAAGAGTTCTCCGGGTATGTCGCCCAGCTTGATTTCGGCATTAAACGTGTCGAATCTTCTCTACCCGATCTTCGTATGTTGGCCCAGGGAGGAACTGCTGTTGGTACCGGAATCAACACTTTCAAAGGATTCGCCGAGGCAATTGCCTCTGAAGTCAGCAAAATGACTGGCACCGAGTTCAAAACAGCACCAAACAAGTTCGAGGCTCTCGCAGCCCACGATGCCATTGTCCAAGCATCAGGATCTCTCAACACTCTCGCATCTTCCCTTTTCAAGATTGCCCAGGATATTAGATATCTTGGCTCTGGACCCCGCTGCGGTCTTGGCGAGCTTGCCCTGCCCGAGAATGAGCCTGGGAGCAGTATCATGCCTGGGAAGGTCAACCCCACTCAATGCGAGGCTCTGACAATGGTCTGCGCACAAGTCATTGGCAATCACACTGCCACAACAGTTGTAAGTTCCAACATCGATAACAAATACCGAGGTTTTTTTGCTGACTTTTCTAGGGTGGCATGAACGGACAATTTGAATTGAACGTCTTCAAGCCCTTGGTCATCCGAAACCTCCTCCACAGCATCCGTATCCTCAGTGACGGAATGAGGAGTTTCGAGAAGAACCTGGTTGTTGGCCTCCAGGCAAACGAGGACAAGATCCAAAGCATCTTGAAGGAATCTCTGATGCTGGTTACCTGCCTCAACCCCAAGATCGGTTACGACATGGCCAGCAAGGTCGCTAAGAATGCTCACAAGAAGGGGTTGACCCTGAAGGAGTCAGCGATGGAATTGAAGGCTCTGAGTGAGGAAGACTTTGACAGGCTTGTGAAGCCTGAGTTGATGGTTGGCCCGGAGGAGTACAAAGGGAAATAGATGTTGGGTTGGTTGTCTGTATAAATGTACAAATTATGAAGTCACAAGACATATTTTTGGAATCAACCCCCTGGCCTCCCTCCCTCTGCTCTAGTGAAAAATACCTTTCTATACGTACGATTCTCTGGGCAATACAATCCTCAAGGAGGAAAGTACAAGAGGCCCGGAAACTGCTTGCTGTAGTGCAAGGCTCCTTCTTTTAGGGTTCAGGAACCTACCAAGCTCATTTCGTCTTCCTTTCAGTTTCTATCTATAGTTCGTTTCATTACGTTCGTTCTCAGGTGCCAGATGACCAGTGCCCAGCGTAACCAAAAAAGTATTCAAACTTAAATATTATTTGATTTAAAATCATTGATTATGATTATGAGTATGATTTCCACTTTTGAAAGCCTGATTTGGATGAGTATAATCATATATTTAATTTTTATTTAATTTTAATATCACGTGGGTATATATATATATTTTGTTAAAAAGTTTATAAAAAAAATTCTATTTGTAAAAAGTTTTAAAAAA
>QGMK01000291.1:0-30060 GCA_007825345.1 Lachnellula suecica
ACCCCGTCATCCTCCCAGAAACCAACTCCATCTTCTTCTTGCGCCCCTGCTCCCCCTCCCCACACGCCTCATACGCCTTCACGAACTCATTCGGCGTCCGCCACACCTTCTGGATCTCAAGCGCTTTTTCGCCCGTCACGCCCTTGGTGCACATCAGCATCTTCAAATGCACGTCGCGCAGCGTCAAGGAGTCTGATTTGCTCGACAGCGACGCGAAGGCTTGGTACGTGACGTGGAAATCCTCCGCCGGTTTCTTCTCTCGCAGGTGCGCGAGCAGCGGCAGGTAGTTATGGCTTGTTATCACGCGCGTGGGGATCACTTGCAGTGGTGACGCCTCGTACATGCCTTTCAACATAGTAGTCATGCGCGCGAGATAGCGGATCGAATCATCCAGCTTCGCCGTCTTCTTAACGAAATACCCGCTCACGACCTGCGTGCTCGCGATTGCGGACTCGACCGCTTCCTCGTAGTGTGTTGAGACCTCGCCGCTCAGGTTCGCTTCTTCGATGATGTAGATTACGTTCTTGATGCCGCTCTTGCGCAGCCGGAATTTCTGCTCGCGGAAGCGGCCGTCTTTGATGGAGCTGATGAGGTCGTCGAGCCGCTTGCGTTCGACTATGTAGTCGAGGAGGACTTCGTCGCCTTCGGCGCCGAGGCGGGAGAGGAGGTCGGGGTCATGCATTTTAGCTACCCAGGCTATGTCGCCCAGGGCGAGGGCCCGCATGATGGGTGTTACGCCTTTGGTGGCGAGGCCGTTTTGCACATAGTCTCTGTCTGTTTTCGAGCGTACTTCGCGGACGTCAAGAACTAGTCGGACGGTGAAAGATCCGGGTGGAAGCGTGATGGGAGTGAAGTCTGGAAGTGCCAAAGTGGATGTAATAGGTTGGCCATCAGGAATAATGTCTGGTACTGGAACTTTCCCCTTTGATGGAGAAGCAGTAGGGCTTTTTGCTGGTCGAATAGGACTTAAGTCCAGATCAACAAACGAGTCGTCGTTTTCTCGTTCTCGTGGCGCTGCCCGTGATGTTTCTTTTCCTTTGGAAGAAGACAGCACTACACCACCAACCACATTCTTAATCCGTTTCGCACATTCCCATCCATCATCGGTGAGGTAATACTTCTTTGGCCTCCCTTTCTGATAAACCATATCCTTGTTGCTTAATGTGTCCATGGATTTCCAGGCCGTGTAGAACTTGTTCGCGTGACCTGGCGCCGTGAACGAAGCATCGCAATGAGGCTGCGCCAGCTCAATGACTTCTTGCTTGGTGATCCCCGCCCGTGAATCTTCTGGTAAAGTCGACAATGCCAGGATGATAGCATAGGGCCCCGAACGCAGCTGTGGCACGTAAGGCTTAGCCTTCGTCACCCTCTTCTTCTTCGGGGGCGCTGCCTCCGCATCTTCGTCCTCGTCCTCATCCCCATCAGCATTAACCGGTACCTTTCTCTTTTTCTTCGGAATCTGGGGCATCGGCAGCCCGTTCTCCTCGCAGTAGTCCTTCAGCTTGTCCGTCAAGCGGCTGCAGAGTTTGTCGCCGAAGCCAGTGAGCTGTTTGGCTTCCGAGGGATGCGTGAAGGGTAGGGGACACGCTTTTAAGGAGTTGTAGGCATTTTTGTACGTTGTGACTCCTTTGGAGTTACGTTCTCGAGCTTGGTCTAGCCACTCCTTAACCCAACCTAGGAGGAGGGCGTTGGGGCATTCGTCCATTGGAGATGTGATGGCAAGGTTTTGTGGTCAGTAGCAATTGAAAGCAAGTGCTAGGGCAATCAATTTCCTCGTTCAAGCCATGGTGTAGTGAGGCAATGCCATTGAATGGATTGTCAACAAAGCAAGAACGCGCTATGGCGTTCGTATGGTTGACGCGACGATGCAGCGACGACTCAGGAGCGCGAGGTCACGGGGTTAAACGCGGGGTTCGGGAGTTAAAAATAGACACCAAATAAGGGCTGTGGCTCGATGTCAGAGCCAGCCTTTTCTTTACGTCCCCCTCCAAAGCCATTCGCAGCCACATATCATCTCACTCATCCTCTCCTTATTTTCTTGTTTGCTCTCCTTCTTTCTGGCTCGTTTTCCTCTTCATTTACAATCCTCAATCCAGCTCACAATTTCTTTACGATACCGCGACACCGCAGACGTATGACAACAAACGCAACTATGGACGCCGCAATCCTCGCAGCCTCGAGCAAACACCCCAAGCCCGACCGCGTCTTCCAATATGGAACCGCAGGCTTCCGCATGAAAGCCGACCTTCTCGACTCCGTCGTCTTCCGCGTTGGCCTCGTCGCCGCCCTACGCTCCCGCAAACTCGGCGGCCAGACAATCGGTGTAATGATCACAGCCTCGCACAACCCACCCGAGGACAACGGCATAAAGCTGGTCGACCCAATGGGGGAGATGCTTGAGAATGCATGGGAAGCGTACTCGACCGAGCTTGCCAATGCGAAAAATGAGGATGTGGTGAAGGTTTATCGAGTCTTGGAGGAGAAGCTGAAGATCAATAAAGATGCGCCGTCTAGGGTTATCTATGCGAGGGATACTAGGCCATCTGGTCCCAAATTGGTACAGGCGCTGATTGATGCATTGGAAGCTACTGGCACGGAGTATACCGATTATAAACTCCTTACGACCCCGCAATTGCATTATTTGACGAGATGCACGAACACAGAGGGAACCCCGCAATCATACGGAGAGGTCAGCGAGAAGGGATACTACGAGAAGCTTGGGGAGGCTTTCAAGAGGGCTATGAAGGGGAAAAAGGCTGTCGGGGCTCTTACTGTTGATTGTGCCAATGGTGTTGGAGGTCCCAAATTGGCAGAGCTTCTGAAATACATTCCAAAAGGATCGGAGGGTGGTGTTGATATCAAAATCATCAACGATGATGTTCTCAAAGCTGAAGTTCTGAACCACGAGGTAAGGTTGAAGTTTCTCTCTTCTTTCCAAGTACTAATCATCTACAGTGCGGCGCAGATTTCGTGAAGACCAAGCAACGAGCCCCACCATCGTCCAAGGCAGGTAACAACGAACGCTGCTGCTCTTACGACGGTGATGCCGATCGCATTATCTACTACTTCAATGATCCCGAGAATGGCTTCCGTCTTCTGGACGGTGATCGGATTGCAACTCTTGCTGCATCTTTCATTGGTGATCTCGCTCGGGAAGCTGGGCTTGCTTCAGAGCTCAAGATTGGTGTAGTACAAACCGCATATGCCAATGGAGCCAGTACGAAATACGTCGAAAAGACCCTTGGTCTACCTGTCGTTTGCACCCCAACAGGTGTTAAATGGCTTCACCACGCAGCAACCAAGTTCGATGTCGGTGTTTACTTTGAAGCCAATGGCCACGGAACTGTGGTATTCTCCCAACAAGCACTGAAGGCTTTCAATACAAAAGAACCCCAGTCACCCGCACAAGCTGCTGCTCTTGAAACTCTGCGCGCACTGTCAGATCTCATCAACCAAACCGTCGGTGATGCACTTTCCGACATGCTTCTCGTCGAGACAATCCTTGCGCACAAATCATGGAACCCCAAGGAATGGGATCTTACCTACACAGATCTCCCCAACAGATTGGTCCGCGTTGAGGTTGCCGACAGAAATGGTTTCAAGACAACCAATGCCGAGAGGACGCTGGTGGAGCCTCAGGGAACTCAAGAACAGCTTGATGTCCTTGTATCGAAATTCAAGGATGGAAGATCGTTCGCGAGAGCTTCGGGTACTGAAGATGCGGTCAGAGTATATGCGGAGGCGGCGACTAGAAGTGAAGCAGATGACTTGGCTACCAAAGTTGCCGCTCTTGTAAAGCAAGACGGAGGCATGGCTGCTTGAAAGAAGCACATGAAGAAATGATATATGACAAAAAGGAGTTTTGATTTCAAGGACAGAAAAAGTAAGATGCATCATAGCCTTCTCTTAGAATTGAAAGATATTTGACTTGTTCAATGTCTCTACCTGGTGCATGTTTCACAGCTCTCTGATATTCAATTGTACTGGAAAGGGGATCGTCCCGTGACTTGGCGCCACCCGTCCCGCGTCAACCCCTAGCTCCCGCAGCTATATTAGGGTCCTAGTGATGATGTCAATAAAGTAATAGATATCGACATCATCGACGCGTTTGTACATAAAAGTCGTGCTTTCCTTACCTTTAACAAACAGACTCTTCTTAAACCTCTTCCACAATTTTCATGAATTCCTCAATCCTCAGATCCTACACCAAAACAATCCATCCCCTTTCTAAATCATTCACACCAAGTCTCCGCAAAATGTCAAGCGGCGTCCCGTCTTCAACTGCTCAGGCGCAGGCCGCTGCCAATGCCAGTGGAGGTGGTCCTTCGGCGGCTGATCTGGATATCCAGAGCACCGATGTTAAGACGGCAGCTGGTGTCAACCTGAGCTCGCAGCAAAAGGTTCTTGTTGGCAGTGTGCTTGACGTAAGTTTCCCGCCATACTCAGTCCCGGTAGTATGCTAATTGCCACTCTCTAGCTCTTCAAAGGCCAGCCCTCCCTCAAGAAACTCCAACTCTGGACCGACGAAGCAACCTTCTCGGACCCGATCACCAAAGCTGAAGGCCGCAAGCAATACCAAGCCCAATGGTACGGCCTCCAGTCCGCCTTCTCATCCATCGAGCAGCTGCACCACTCCGTCACGTCGGCTGGTAACCCCATTATGTTGGATTTGAAGAGCAAGTATACGGTTAAGGGGATTGGGAAGGAGCAGACTATTGAGAGTGTGGTGAAGATCTTTACGGATAGTGAGGGAAGCAAGATTGTTGGCGTAGAGGATCGGTGGAACGGGGATATTCCGGAGGGCGCTTTTGCGAAGGCGTTCAGGAATTTGAACTCGGTGGCTGTGCCGGCGTTTGTGGGTGTGCCGAAGACTGAGAAGGAGGATGCTGAGAAGCGCAACTGATTGAGCTGAAGCATGGAGTTATCATTGAGAACGGTCCTTGTATAATTAGCTCCAGCCTGAGCCTGCTTGTAGAAATCTCATTGGCTTTACTTTCATCAATTGGTGTGCCTCGTGGACTCGTAGCCTCCGCGGGCGAGCTCAAGTCTCAAGTGGGACTTGATCACCTCGCATTGTTCTTCAAATTGTTCGAATTTCTTTGCATTCGAGCGCACGACATACAAACGCTTTGTTTGGTGAACCGAGAACAAAGCTGGTGCCTACATTGTGGCATTCATAATCTGTCTGCAAGAAATTGTCTCACATCATCCTTTCATTCGGTCCGGGTGCAACTAAAATTTCTGAGAGCACAAAGAAAGCTGAATCATCCAACTTCTTCTTGATCCTGCTTCTCTTGTAGGCCTATGATTCTATTTTCAATCCTTTCATTTTTTCCTGTAATAACTGGATACAACACAGTCGTTTCTCAGAATGCCACCCAAAGCCCCGAGGCACCTCTCGAAGCTGGCAAAGATCTATAGTCATCCCCCAAACCAGCCTAAACTCAAAAGCAATGTGTTTTCCGAACTCAAAAGTGGCCTCACTCCTCATTTCTGAAAGATGGTAAAAGTTATATTGCAAAGAACAAATACGAAGAACTAGAAGCGTACCAGCGGCTTCGCTTTAGTGGTCAGTCCACTGCAGCATGTCACTTGTCTTGGGATACCTCGCTGATTGCTGCAATTAGGCTTATCGTCGGCGGAACTGCATGCGTTGGTGGCTCTGGCACCATTGAGTGATATAATGGATGTGATGTATCTTGAGGAGGAAGTACAGATTAATCCTCTGTTTGGCGAGGCGCAATGGTCAAACCATGGTTTACTTAGACACATGGGTATGTTTTCAAGGTTTTAAAGGAGATAAGGAGAATCGGTTCACTTTCGAGCTTTCATGCATAGTTTACTGACTTGAAGATGCCAACAGCTAAATTCCCCCTGACGGGCCCTATAGCCAATGGGAGAAAAGATCTGTTTTGGGACGCATGTTTTCCCCTTACCACTTGAGATGCAGCACTAAGGGTTCATACTTACAGGTAGACCAAGTGCTAGAGATTTGGGAAGCGCTGAGACCAGGACTCAGATTAGCCAGTAAACTCATGGCTGAAGTAGGAACATGGCCATGGAACGTTCTCCAAAATCATCGCAGAAACTTCCATCTTACTAACTGAAATAGGTGGGATACCCTCCTCTTCGGCACCTTTACCAAGATCCCTCCCGCCGAGCTTCCAGCTGCCAGCAAGAGACAAGAACACAACTGCGTGCTCCCCCGCGCCCCCCACGTCTCGGGCTCCAATGTCGGCCTCGTGAAAAGCAGATTGCAATCTATGATCGACGAGTTCCGCTTCCGCATAGGGAGCGCTGAGATTGCTGTAGGTACTTTCTGTCGCTTTCAATTTCGAAAAGGGTAGATATGTTATTGACTTTCCCAGCATGCAGTATGGGATCAATTACTTTTGAATGAAACAAGGTCATTTGGTGCCACTTCCGAACCTTTTTTGATCAAGAGAAGGTATGCGAACTGTAAGCTATCCTCCACACGTAACTTGTCATCCCATAAACTGATCTTACTTTGTATAGTATGTCTTATTACCAGTACATTGGGCTTGCTAATTAACAACAACCTTTAGACTTTCGGCGGTGTCTCCTCCCAGTTCGTACCGGCAAGTTCACTGCCTGCGAAGAGCTTACCCATCGGAGGGTTCTTTCGGTAAGCGCTCAAGCCGCTAGAAGCACAATTACATAAGTTATTGACAAACCTTCAAACAGGACTACTTTCTCTAGAACAAACATAGATGCGCTTGTCCCCAGAGACAAGCCCGTTCTGATCGGCGCCACGACCACTGATGCATGAAAACAATCAACCCATTATCATGTGCCTCTCAAGTACTTCCAAAACGTGTATTCCCCTGATTATTGGCGCGTTTTTGTTAAGAAGTAAGCTTTCCTCAATTCCATGTCAACATTCCTAATATTTCGGGTTATAGATATGGCCTAACAGCACTTCACATGGGGCCCCAAACCATGAGCGCTAAATTGCCCGTCAGGGGTAACATTCAATTGACGGTAGTAAGCACAAAGCAATGAGTCACTTGAGGTCTTCTGAATTCGGCTCAAATAAAGGTCTCACATTGTGCTTTTAATTGGTCCGGGAACGACCAAAACTTCCGAAAGAATAAAGAAAGCTGGACTCTGGACTATCCAGCGGGCCCTTGATCTTGCTTTTCTTTGCATCTATTGTTTCGAAAATTTATTTCCATGTTATTTCAAAATACGAAACAAATCGACAGAACATAGGGGTTCGAAATGCCACCTAGAAGAGCGGGCAAAGGCGGAGCCGTAGCCAGACCTAAAGCTGTACCCCAATCCAACCCCAGCAACAAGAACGGGGCAAGGCCTCTTACGGAGCTGGCACAGATATACGGACATCCACAAGCTGGCCTGACAGTGGACCCAGATCCTTCTGCACTTGGAAAGTTTTCCGAGCGTAAAAGTGGCCTCACTCCTTCTTATCCCCCGAGAGGCCCAAGACAGACTGCCGAGTTGAATAAACACGAAGGTCTAGAAGCTTATCAAAGGGCGCGTTTCTTTGGTAAGTTCCAAACAACACCCCAACAGCTTTCAAGAAACCTGAGTATTGCCGTGAAACAGGGTTTACAACGGCGGAGCTACATGCGCTAGAATCGTTGGCGCCCTTGAGTGAGCTTGAGGAGGGCACGACATATCTCGACAATGTAAAAATTAATCCTATGTTCGCCCGAGCTAGATGGTCGAACGATGGACTTCCAAAGCACATGGCTGCGTTCCCTTTGCTAGGCCCCATAGCATGGGAGAAGGGTTTGTTCTGGGATGTAAGCATCTCTCATGCACAACCCCAAAATCTAATACTCATGTTTCGCACCAACAGGTAATAGAAGTGCCACGGATTTGGGAGGCTATGATTCCAGCTGTAAAGCTTGCAAGCAGAATCCTCGAAGAAGCGATCATGGTGGGACACTCTCATCTTTGGTAGTTTTGAAAAAATCAAACCGGTCGAACTTCCAGCAAATAATAAACGGTCAAATCAGTATCGTGTCAAACCTTGCTCTCAGAACATCCGCAGGGCCCAAATAGATGCTGTAAAAGAGAAATTCAAAGAGATGAAAACACAATTTCGGTTCCGCATCGTATCTGCCGATATTGACCCTCATACCGGCAGCAAAGCCGCATATAGCAAAAACGCAGAAACGGAACCTGAATACGAGAGACCGTCAACCATCTGGGTTTCCTACGAGGGGATCTCGCCTCTGTTGGATAGTAGGATAACACCTTCTGAAAAGATGTTGTGTAGCTTTAGGCTCGGAACCACTATTGTTCATGAGTTCGCTGTGAGTAATTCCCAGCTATAATGCCATTGGTGTGTCGAGAGCAACCGTTCATCAGCTACCAACCCCAATTGAATACGCTGACTTGAGAATATCATGCTGATTCCTACAGCACGCCTTATGGGGCGAAATACTGCTCCACGAAGATCGTGTAAACAATGCGGGCGTTACCAACGAACCCTATTTTCCTGGAGAAGGGGTCGCTGAATTGTAAGCTAAGCTAAACACTTTCCATCCCATGATTCTAATTTCACGATAGAGGCTTCTCAATGGAAATAGAAGTAACGCTCACTTTGGCTACATGATATTACTTCAACTAATATTTGCAGACTTTTGGCTCCATAGGTTTTGATCTTGTTCCATCCCACGCTCTGCCTACAAAGGGTTTACCACTTGGAGGTATGACTCTGTAAGTATTCGCCCTCAAGCCACCCTCCAAAAAATGGAAGACTGACAAAGATGTATGAAGATCAACGTATACAGAGAAGAACCTTAGTAGCTTTGTAGTGGAAGCGGAACATCCTCCGCTCAATATTGCAACAAAAGCCGACAGTTGGAAAAACCCAGTTTTTTATCCTGTTCCCCTTAATTACTTTCATAACATTGGCAAGTCTGAATATTGGCAGGCTTGGGTCAAAAAGTAAGCATCACGCGAAGACTCTGAAGAATGTACCCACTTACCAACTTGCAGATACGGCAAAAATAGCCTCCTTTTGGGACCAAAAACATTAGGCAGTAAGATAAAGGGAGGGACCGGAGATGTGGAGTGGGTAACGGTGATCAAGCCAGAGGATATGGTGATGATAGAAGATAACTGGACTGATGATCAGAAAGCTATTGCACAGCTGGAAAACAATCGGCGGCAGCAAGTGCAGAGAATTATTACTGCTGTTAGAAAGCCGGCAAAAGGAGAAACTGCCAGTACGCCAGCGATAAACACTAAAATGAACGACGCCCATGCGAATCCGCCTTTCGCGCGATACGATGAGTTCAAGGCTTACTTCATGACACATCGTTACACACTTGCCTTGGAAACCATGGATCAGTTTCAAATGGGAGAGCATGTTCTGCTATCACATATCCTACGCTTAAATAAGAAAAAGAAGCTCAAAATCAAGATCTACGCAGAAGACTTCAGAGAATTTCTCAAAGCCTGCGAAAAGAAGAAAGAGCTATTTAGGTATATACTTACCATCATGCCCCAACTTCATTCTTTTAATATCCCGCAGTTGGACAGAGATTAACGAAGGACCGAATGCTACCCCAGGTCTAGTAACGAGAATCCCAGCAGGCTGGCCGGCTTTCACCCCACAGCCTCCGGATCCTGATCTCAACATCGTCGAGCCGGGCGACGCCAAATGGGATGACGAATGGCTCACATACTTCGACACGTGGACGGAGAAGGTGACGACCCCCGGCGCTCTCATCTCAACTTTCAGCGCAGATGATCATTACGACTACGATAAAGAAGCGTTCAGGCTATACTTAAACGATGTGATAGGTTTAGACCCGGAGGAAATTGCAAGCGCACCAAAAGACGAGGACGGAGAGGCGTCCGTTTTTAAGTTTGATCCGGAAGAGTTTGATAGCTGTATCTGGCATTATGCACAGCAGAAGAGGACGTGGACGTGAGTACCTCTCCTGCCACATTTTGTTACTGATGTTGAAAATGTAGGTTTGGACCGCCGGGGATTATTAGGAAGCTGAAGGCACCGGGAGCAGCAGCTACGGCGGCACCTGCAGTGACTGGTAGAAAGCGCAAGCATGTAGCTGTTTCTGCGAAATCTAACCCCAATAAGAGGAAACAGGTAGCCTCTAAATTCATTTGGGGTTCGTAGTTCTTAACGTATCTTTTGCTTATTGTATTATATTATGGTTTGAATCTTGCTAGCAACTCGCCTGCAGTTTAAACTAATTATGAAGTTTTGGTTTTTTAGCCTTGAACATGCTGTGGTATTGATTTACTGCTTGTCATTACGGCCGCAAATATAACACACTTGTCCACGTCTGTAAACTACGCTTTTTATTACGTTCTAATTTGACCATTTCATGGACAACTCTACAAACTCGTAAAAGTCAGGACTATCGACTCAAGGAATGATATTTGCTGCTCTCATCCTCCGAAAGGCGACTCGGTATCCCTCCGCATGATCAACAGAGTCCAAGTATCCGATGCTTCTGGCTTTGCTGATGTCAAAATGCCGGTCAAAAGTCGAGTACTCTCCCCTGGAGTGTCCAGATTAGCTGATGCTCTGAGATGTAATATGTTGTCAACTTACGCCACGATAGTCATGAAATCCCAGCAGGTGTTGTCCAGAACTTTGGATCTAAGCCCATTATCCTCTGTCCATTTGCCCCACATTTCTTTCTGCGCCATCACCCACTTCTCGCCACTGAGACCTACCGTTTGCTCAATAGGCCCAACGCCATTCAGTCCAAAGAACGCAGCGATATCAGACCACACCATCTCCCAGCTCACAGGACCATCCTCGTCTGCGATATTAAACGCTTCGCCGGCGGTTTTCTCAGGGTGTAATGATACATAAATGTGAAACCTCCCTAGTTGATCAGATGATATGTTGGATTGCCCGTGCGTGTAAGATTCTGCAGTGCCTGGGAAGGGTACCGGATCATGAGGACGGAGAGATTTCCAGAGGGAGAGGTACAATGCGAGTGGTTCAGCAATGTTCATTGGGTTGTGATTAGGCACGAAGCCCACCTAAATCCCAGTTAGCATTTCCTTTGAAAGCACGAGAGTGTTGTAGTACAATAGCATCTGGTCTGACATCGGCAAATTTCCAGGCTTTCCCCTTGGCAAGTTCTGCGAGTTTATCGACTTGTGGATAGTAGAAAATGTTGTCGCCGTATGGAGACGGGATACGTGGTGCGTTTTCTTTGAGGGGCGTAACTCTTTCCACTTTGTTGCCGTATTCAAACCCGTACCACTATCAAAAGTCAGAAATGGCAGGAATGGGGAGATATGAAGGTTTCAAATTACCTTTCCACCTGTTGGGAACGTCCAGAATTGCAAATTTGGGCACACCTGCTCCACAGCTGCCACTGAATTCACGATGAAGTCTACATTCTCTTTGATCCGTTTCTCAGAATCTTGTTCTCCCCAACCACGATGGACATAAGCTATTTGTTTGTTAGTATCTGTGTTTTTGAAAACAGGCTTGAGACTTACCAGCAAAATATACGTGAGTAATCTGGTGAATATTTTCGATACTTTTCAAGTATTTTGAGATATCCTGCGCGCTTTGAGATAGGTCGAGACCAGAATAGAGTTGCAGCCGTGAGTCGTCGGGCAGCCCGGAGTCTTTCAAGCTTAAGGGTCGACTGGTGAGCCCGACGATCCGGTTGAACGTTGTTGGGGTTGGGTAGGTCACTGCTGCGTTCGTGATGGCCCATCCCGTTATTCCAGAGGCGCCAAAGATAAGTGCTTGCATACCAGTGGCCGGTAATTTGACTTGTTTTGTGGACATTTTAAAAGTTCTGGTCATATGCTGCCAAGTCGCGAAATGAGAAGACTCGATGATTGCTTTTGAATGAGGGGGAACTTTAAAGACTACTTCGCGACTAAGTCTTATTTAAACCAAAGTAGATGGTCCAATCTCAGAATAACCGAAAACGTTGTTACCAAGCAAGAGCAATTGGAATGGATGATTAAGCACTTTCGTGCGAGTGTTTATTTCCTAAACGAGACAGTGGAGGGGTACGTTTAAGGTTAAATTCTTGGCATCGGGAACACAGCTTTACGATTGCAAGGGTTGGTAAGCCGTCTGTTTCCGGGAAAAAAAAGGCGAATTGAAATTCGGAGACTTTGTGTGAACTGGGAACTAAAGCTGAGCCCCGATACTTGGCAATCTTCTGCAACACCTTAAAGCCCTTCATATCATACGGCCTGCCTCTTCATAAATTGAACCATGGGCCCTTCCCGCAATGCAAATGTCGCATCTCTAACTTGAAAAACATTATTATCCCTTCTTCCCCATCCCAGATTCTCTGCACCCTCCCCCAGCCGATTGCCCGGAGGCAAAACAACATCAAATTGATACAACATCTTAGCAACCGTAACCGATATTATAGATCTTGCAAGCTTCTGTCCCACGCAGCTCACAGGACCAATCGAAAACGGGAAAAAGGCAGACTGAGCACGAGCAACATCGGTCGCATATACTCCGTTACGCTCATCGACGATCCATCGCTCCGGTCGAAATACCCAGGGGTCGCCAAAAGACTCCGTCGTGAAATAGTGACCAAGATGAAGTTCCAACCGAAACACCTTCAGAGGTGAAATGACCCTCGATTTCTAGACCACCCTTCAAAACGATCCGAAGCCCTTCGCCAGGCTGAGCAGGGGTCATACGTAAGGTCTCGTCGAGACAGGCACGCAGATATCGACAAGAGGAGAGCACTGCACTACCCTGGATCTCATCTGCGGAGGCAAAAGTATTTCGGATCTCCTCGATAAGTTTCTTGTAGGCATGTTGGTTGCGAGTGATGTAAAAGAGGAAGGCAGAAACCGATGTGGCTGTCGCACCCAAGGCAGTAGTCAGCAATAGGCCTGCCTCGATGGTCAATTCAGCATCTGAATAAGCCCGAACACCAGTCACAGAATCCTGCGTGTGGAAAAGGTAATGAAACATATCCTTCCTCCCATTATTCCTTTTCTCATCCACCTGAGACTCTTCTTCTATTCGCCGAAGGATATTCGTCCGTATGAGGGAGAAGAGCAGGCGGAATTCTGCTGGTCGAGTTTTATTGAGGATCGTATTCAAGCCTTTGGTCTTTAGCCAAAGCCAGACAGGTAAGAAGGGCGATCGTCCAATCTTTCATTCCGAAGTTAGTTCGAAACAGGGTAGTAGCCAGCTATCAGAGTACATACGTTTGATAGGAAGACAGCCCCGGTATCAATAGAGTGTGGCACACTTAGCAACGGATTAGATGCCGACTCTTTTAACTCGAAGGACTTTCCAAAGGAAAGATCGCACATGATATCGAAAACGAGACGGTCGGCCATATCTGCCATATTCGTCGTCTGTTGCGCCTCGCTATTAGCAACAAGTATATTGCAGAAGCTATCTACGTGCTGAACAACAAAGGCTTCGGCAGAGCGTATGGCATCGTCTGTGAATGCGGATTTTAGGAGCTTCTTTTTTCTTCCATGCTCGGCTTTCTCAACGGCTGTCAAAGTGCTTATTTTGTTCATATCTTGACGCCAAACCTTGTAGATGTCTGCCTTTCGTGCATTCGCCGTAGGTCCATAAATGCTACGGTAGGCGGATGGCGAGTTGAAGATCACCACATTTGGCTGTATGCGGCAAACTTTGCCTACCCAGAAATTAGTAGCTGGTTGAATGCGCACTTCAGGGTCTGGGCCTGCCGTAGATTTGGTGGCATTGCCATGTCCATATGTGGCGATGACCTGTTGTGGAATAATAAAATGACGGCAGCGAGGAGATTCGGGCAAGGAAGGGACCTGGAAGATTTGCGAGAGGGCTGAGATAAAGGTTGTAGATGACTGAGTAAGTAAACTAGTAAGGTTAATGGGAAAGATAGACAGAATCCTCAAATGATCACGTACATATAATATCGTGAAAGTGCTTCCCAGAAGAAGGCAGTGGCGTAGCAGCCCGTAAAAGACTGCTTGGAAGTCCATTTTAAGTACTCAAGTATGAAAGAAGAGCTTGATATATAACTTATTAGCCTAGTTCAGTAAAGTCAATGCTATATTATGACCTAAAATCTTGTGATGCGCCAGACGATGTCTAGCTTCGTGCTCATGTTTTTCCTTTAGAAGTGTTCTGCTCATTTCGCCTTGCTGCGCTGCCAACAGATTGGCTCGTATCTGTTGGCAGTATATTACTTGCGGACATTTGCGGATAAAGTCTGTTGCATGTTGCATTTTCGAACCATACAAGATGCCACGGATGACAATCCCATGACCTTGTTGGTTGGCGCTTGTTCTATTATTGACGGTAAGATTGCTACCAAAGGTATTTACCCCTTCTCGGTGCTCCCGAAACAGCTTGCACAAATAACGAGGCAAGAGACGACCCCAGGTTGAAGTTACTCATTCAAGAGCCTCTCGAGAGTCTCGTTCATGTGCGCCAGCCCCTTTTTTCTGAGATAAGAGAAAATTGCGACAGAGGCAATCAGATAATAAGTTAAAGATCAAAGCTACTCGAAGTCTCTTGAAATTCAAAGCACGGGTGACGGGACTTCATGAAGTATTGAATAGGTGCATCGCAAAAGCGGCTGGCATCAAGTCATGTGCCCCTCAATTCATGCAAAAGCTTGCGACATTGTGCACTGTACACCTTGCAGATTTGCCTATCAAAAGTTATGGCTTTGAGAGTATCTTGGTATTTTAACAGTATCTTACTACTTATAGAATATTCAAAGTCCTTCAAATTGATGCAGAAATAATGACAATAAAAAAGGCTCCAACAACTGGAGCTCAGATAGATACGGCGAGGAACTCCGCATGCTCCAAGCAACATGCTTTCATTCACCCATAAAAATATAAACGAGAAGTAAGATATGAATTCACTAATCTTCTGGAATTTCGATGGAACAAAAACCAAGAAAAAAGAGGCTAATTTTTGGGGGTACAAATCGCATTCCTAACTCCTTGCTCGTCTTCAACAACCAGCCGTGGCTGACTCCCTCCTCGACCTCCGGCAATTGGAGATAGGCTGCCTCTGTCAGTCGATCTAACCGTAATGTAAGATTACATACATCTCCCGCAAATTTGGTGTCTGACTTGTATTGACCAGCTGAGTAGCATGTTCACACGGCGATTCATACACAGTAGCCGCAAGAGTCATACAATACAAATCAGCGGATCCAACTATCGGTACATACGCGGCTGTAGAGTGCCAGATAATCCTCCATGTACTTGTACCGAGTGTGCGCAACAATATCGGACGGTGGAAGAACAGGAAAAAGACTGGCCATGGACTTATGCCTACAAAAGCGCCTTCAGTAATGAATTGGCGGACGAAGTCTGTACTCAACTCGTCGAGAGCATCAAAAACGACCGCGAATTCCTTCAGGGTGAAATGAAACTACGGAGATCGGAAATTGCCAGAAGATGGATGAACGAGACGCCGGAGAGCAGGGAGGGTCTTTTGAAGTCCGCCAGTCCACACCTGTACCAGCGAAAGTGGCATGAGCCGAATATTTGGTACGAACAACGATACCTGGACACAGGATATATCTTTGAGTCACGCAAGCACCAGTACATCCATCTTGTACCTGGTCTAAGCCTAGATAATCTGAAGGAAGACGCGTCCAGGCTTATCAAGCTTCTTCAACTTCGCACCGAGCACTCCCCCGCAGAACTTGCAACATCAGACAATCGCCGACTGTCTTTTGGATGGAGGGGAGGGATCGTTGAAAATCACTACAATGAATGCGCCATCGCTCTGCATGGACCTGAGTATGGTAGCCTTGTGCCATGGGTCCACGATGAAGTGCATCGAGGCGATAGTATAGGCTTTCCTAGAGGCCTGTTAATTTTGATGGCTCAGAGCCATATCCTAGGGCTACTTCGAGGAGTTGTCGAAGATTTGATGAAGATTCCCGAAAATGAAGGACCTACGACCTTGATAACTCCAGATTTCGTCTACAAATCAAGCCTCGGGGAGAGTACTATGTATATCGACGAAGCATTCTCCAATTGTCCTGCTTTCGACCTCGCGAAGCTTGCCAATATCAGTAACGACCGTCTCAACTCAGCAAAAGACCATCTCTTCGACCTACAGACGGATCCGGCCTACATGCGTCGATATGTCCAGCTTATTCGAACCTCTGGATACTCGGCTTCCACGCTCTCCGAGGGAGTCACGTTGGCCCTAACGTCAAGAGATCTTGACTTTGAGGAGTGGACAGTCAGACACTGGGCTTGGATCCGTCTGGAAATTTCAGAGCTGAAAATTCTGTATGATAAGTTCTCAGATCAAATCAATCGTGGGCAAAACCTGCCTCCAGAGTACGGGAACAAGTTGGCATCCTTTGAAGCCTTAGTTCTTCACCTGCTGGCTCTGCAATCCCGTAACATTTCACACGCATATCCTTTTCGTCCTGGATTCCAGAGGAATCATGCCGTAAGTTCCGTAAAGACCTCCTTGGAGGATGGCAGAGTCAAAGAAACCATAAGCCATCGTTTCAAAGACTACAGCGATGATCCTCGTGAGCGACGCATTCCTGGGTCTGAATTATTTGTGAAGGATCCATTGGATTGGTCTATCAACATGTTGGCCACCGGCCCCAATGCCTTACGATCAGGAGTTTTGGACAAATTTCGCTGGCTTGAGTTCCTGGACCAACACCTAAGCAATGCCTCCAAAGAAGAGCGAGAAAGGATTGATGAGACGCTTTTGAGGAAAATATCAGACCTAGCGGCTTTGAATGAACTCCTGGAGCTCACACGTTCGCATCGGCCTCGGGCATTCATTCGAGACATGGCTGGCTTCAGAGATGCAGAGCAAGGGTTGGCTTGGAGATTTATAGGCCCAAGAATCAGAAGTGCAGAGATTGACGATGCTTCTAAGGTCATGGCTAGGGTGCGAACTCTCGAAGAGATTCCTCTGTCTATAGGCGCAGGACAAGCATTGAAGACTTTCATGGACAGTGAACCACCTATTGATTTGTCAGATCATGATCGGTGGATCAACGAGCGACAAACACTTCGAATGTACTGGGACAGGTTTCGCAAGAAGCATCAAAAGAGACTAAAAAGAGCAGGAATCAGTCACATTGATATCGAAGTGGACTTAAAGCTTAGTGTCGATAGCGATATTGACTCTTTCATGGAGAAGTTTAAAGCAGAGAAAGAGAAGTTCTTGGCATCTACAAAAGCCATTCCTCCACCTGAGAAAGACGACGTGCCTCATCTACCACAGACTGAATGGGGAATTACTCCGGAAGTTGAGAACCCAGTTGGTGAGTTGAAGGTTAAGACAAAGACCAGAGGAGAGGCATCGAGCATCAATGAAGAACTGGCGAATCCGAACACCGCCAACCCTGGTGATGGCCAACAACTCGCTGAAAAGGTCCCAGTCAAGAGATCGGCGTTCAATGTCTTCAGCAGCCTCTTCGAGAAAGGAGGCTCAGAGAGTGTTCCTTGGCAAGATTTCGTCAACGCCATGGCCAAAGTAGGTTTCATGTCTCGAAGCAGCGGCGGATCTGCAGTGACTTTTGAGCCGATCCCGGGATCGAAGTGGTACGAACAAGGAACCATTGTCGTTCATCGCCCTCACCCCGTTTCTAGCCTCGATCCTGTGATGCTGAGATCGATTGGGAAGCGGATGACGAAGTGGTTTGGATGGAGTAGTGAGACGTTTGAGTTGGATAAGTGATCTGGGTGATGCTGCTTTTAACCACTGGCAGTGGCTTTTTAGTGTATCGAGAATGTTTCATTCGTAGTGGCACATTTAGAATGGACCCAAAGTCGTATGTCCGTGACGAAAAGGAATCAAGGAGACTACGATATGACTCGAGGTTTCGATGCTCTGTACGATAAGTGATGTGGGTGATACGACTTCATCGAAGAACTCCGCATGTGGAGTAGATAAGGAGTGATGGGTGGGAATGATAGACCGTGCTAGGCCTTCCTTGTTTCTGCGGGAACCCAAAAAAGCGACACACAATATCAATACAAAACTTTGAACTAGGACACTTTTAAAAGTTGTACAGCATGTGAGACATCAAAAAGGCGTCCTTCTGAAGCCGTTTACCAAAATAATCATCCTTGCTTTATGTAGCAAGCTAGTTAGAAGCGTAGGAGGAAGAGTACCTATTAAGTGTTGCTTTTTTTATCTACCGCAAGCTTGTAAGACTACGATGTTTTGTTCACTACACACGTCGCCCTTTCGGGGTCAAATTACGATGATTTAACTGTTTTTCGGAAATTAAGAATGTTCCATTTCTCGTTGCACATTTAGAACCCTTCAAACCTGACAATATCAGGTAAAATAAACCATGGCGAAGTGGCTCCAGGAGTCAAGGCTTGGGTAGTCTCTGCGGCAGAAGATTGATTCCGCACGCTCTTACATTTCTTGACTTAGAACTTGTCAGACCTGACTTTACAATGACACCCTTGATGTAATTACGAAAGTGTCTCATTAATGATCTATAGAAACTTTTCTCTAAATAGAGGTAAACATTAAATAGCGCTGGCGAGCATTCAGTGCGCACGTGACCGGCAACCACATTAACAACGTTGTAAAAAAATGAGCAAGGAGCAAGAGCAAGACTTCATCAATGAAGAGATAATCCATCATCCACCTACGACTCTATCAAGCTGATGGCAATACCTGCTGCTCCTCCAACGGCCATTTCTCCAAAACAACCGGCCCACCGGTAAACTTGAACTCCATCACCACCGACCTTTCATTGTTCAACGCCAGCTCATAATCACCCGGGTACAGCACTTTGTCTCCACTCTCATCAGCCCTTGCCAAAGCCCCCAAAGGTATCGGCACATCGAAGGTAGACGAAGCGCCCGGCGTAATGGTAGCTAGACGATCGAATCCCGCAAGCCATTTATTCGGGTACGGTGCTGGACCAGCGTTCGTCGTATTAGCGAAGACCATGAACGTGTACGGCGAAGCAACCGTGCCCGCATTCTTCACGGTTGCACTGAAGTTCATGAATGGAGCTTGCTCGAGGTATGCATATCCTGGGTGAGAAGCGGAGACCAAGGTATTGAGGTCAAAGGAGTTGCTCGCGTTACTACCTGCGGCACTGGTGGCATCAAATGTGGTATAAAAGATTCCTTCCCCGAACTGGTAGACTGGTTCTCCCGTGTACCAGATGTAGGTTTGTCCGGGGTTTGAGCCATTGGGACGCAGGCCCATGTCGAGAAAGTCAAATTGTTCTGCGTAAGATGCTGGGTATTGTGTTGTTGTCAGACGGCCGGCTGGGGCACGCTTGCCGGTGAGAATGTCGACGATGGCAGCACCGCCGCTTTGTCCAGCTGCTCAAGGGGTTAGCATGATGAAGACTAGCATCTTTTATAGGGTCGCCCCAGAACTCTCGGAGCTGGAACGATCATTAGAAAGGATAACACTTACGGTATCCGCCCCAAAGAAGGGACCCGATTGCCGTGTTGTTTTTGATCGACGAGGTGTCAACTTGCCCACCTCCCATCTGAAGCACGACCATAGGCTTCCCTACTTGGCTCAGCTGAGAAACAAGATCAAGCTGATTACCAGGCCATGTCAATGTTTCACGGTCCATACCCTCAGCCTCGACCGTGTTGTCAATGCCGCCCAGATAGACGATTGCATCAGAATCCTTCGCGGCGGTAAGAGCGTCTGAAAAGCCCTGTGTGGAAGTGCCGGAGATATTGGTGCCGAGAGCGAAGTTGACTTGTAGTCCAGCCGCTTCAAAAGCAGCTAGCGGACTGATCAAGTAAGGAGCAGCCCCAAAGTAATTACCCTGCATTTGAGATGTGGCATTCGCCCACGGACCGACGAGAGCTATGCTCTTGACGGTGCTCGAAAGTGGAAGAGTTCCGTCGTTCTTGAGCAACACAATTCCTTCCACCGCAGCTTCGTAGGAGATGTTCCACGCGTCGGTGGCCTGAACATCACTCCAGCTGAGGTTACCGTATACGCTCGTGGAATGATCAAAGTAGCCAGCACGCATTAGCGTGGTGTAGAGACGAACGACCGACTTTTCAATGACGTTGCGAGAAATTTCCCCAGAAATGACGGATTCATTCAGGTAGAGTGGGTAGTTTTGGCCGCAGTCGATGTCTGTACCCGCCAGCATGGAATCGGCAGAAGCCACAGAAACATTGTTTGCGTACAAATGCGGGTTGAAAACGTTGTAAACTGCATCACAGTCGGACGACACATAGCCTTGGTCCGGGAAATCCCAAGAATCGCGCAGTAAAGTCTGGAGAAAGAAAGAGTTGGCGCAACTGGGGACACCGTTCACCGCGTTGTACGAGCACATGACACTGTGTGTTTTGGCGTAACGCACAGCGGCCAGGAATTGAGGCGTGTAGTAATCCGAAAGATCCTGTTGGGATATGCTGACATCGTTCCCCAGACGTGAGTGGTTGTTCCAGCTTTCTATGTCGTAGCCAGCAAAATGCTTTGCGGTAGCAATGATTTTGAGATGTTCCGGATCGACACCGCCTTGAAGGCCAGTGATATATTCGTATGCGTAAGCCGAGCTCAGGAACGTAGCGTCTTCTCCGGGAGTCTCCTGGCCTCGGCCCCAAATAGGAGCGCGGAAACCATTGATGTTCGGAGCGTAGGAGTCAAGACCGTAACGACCGTCGTTGTTAAAAGCACGGGCTTGGGTCGAAATAATGGAACCAATTTGATGGACTAAAGTACGATTTAACGCTGCCATAGAGAGAATCGGCTGAGGAAATGATGTTGCCCAGCTGAAATCTCCTGCATCAGTCAAATTTGCTTTGTCAAGCCCGTGCAATGCCTCGTTCCAAACTTGGTAGTTGGGCAAACCCAGACGGGGAACACCGGGAGCATTGTTCTGCGTGTTCGCGATCAGTTCTTCGAGAGTGAAGAGTGAGATCAACGCTTGCGCTCGCTCGTAATAGCTGGCTGAGGTGTCGCATGCTGTGGTGTTGGTCAAAGGACCTGACAGGCAATCAGGAAACCCGGAAAGAAGTGGAGTATCAACAGTCTGCTCGTATAAGCTTGGCTGAGGCTCGATGTTGTAATCAACATAAGAAGTGTTGTCTTGTGCCGAGGAAAGTGAGGGCGCAAATGTTGCTATTGTCGCGAGGACTTGGACGATCTTGAAACCAGCCATTGTTGTTCATTCGCAAATCAAGCAATCCGTGAATGGTCTTTCCGGGGGACTCGACGATCATTTTATCTCCTTGCACGGTTGTCCGGCTCGTGTTGGTTCTCAATTGACGACGTCTTCCCCGCGCCCCTTTCCCTATCATGATGCTTACACCGAGCTTACATTGCTGATCTGTGACCCGAAGTAGCGACCCCATTTTCTAGGTGAGAAAAGATTTGGAAAGATGTAAGGTTCCCCTCCATTTTATTCTCCACAAAGACCCTATCCTAATAATGTCCACATTTTAGTCAGGGCAGTGGTTGAGTTGGATGCCGTTACTGCTCGAGCTAAAGTTTCTATTTAGCCTAAAGACATACCCCAGCTCTGGTAATTTTCCGAGCCAATCAAACTGAACCTTTCCAAGCAATTATGCGAGCCAATCAATCCGAACCTAAATATAAACAAATTCTAGTTAGAAATAATCGGCTTTCTTGCTTGGATCGACGTTTCTGCTTGAATCGACTTTCATGCTTATTAGCAATTTCATATACCAGGGTTCACTTGTGGAACGACGATTGCTTGCAAAAATGGTTCAACGAGTCTCCGCACCAAGTAATTCTTTTCTAACCGCAACAACCTGTTGATGGACCGGAGAACCATTTTTTCTCCTCCTAATTAATCATACTGCATCGCAATCTCCCTTCTCGATCTTTTCATTCGACCCATCAATCAGTTATCAGGAACGACAAAATCTCATCACACCCCTACACAAAATATGAGCTGATATGGATTAAAATAAGTCATCAGCAGTCACATACGACCATAGACTGAGGAGAATTGGGCTATCTCTGAGGTCCGCACCTACAATGACCTTACTTCGGCCGTCGAATTCGGTTTTCTGTCCGACTGCAAAGATCTGATTTTAGAAATCGGGACTTTGCTAACCAAAATCAGCCACCTTTCATAATGAGTTCCACGCCATTTATTTCGACACCTCACACAGCACGAAACGTACAGTCCTCTTAAACCTTTGTGCTGCATTTGTTGCAACGGCAACAAAAATGTGGTTTATATTCACGGGCGCTTGCCAAAAACCAGCCCAGAGCAGAGTTCGTGATGAGTAAGACTCTGTTGATACTCACGTACTTTGTTCTTACGTGTCTTTTTAGAGACTATACGAGTTCTAATCCAACTAGCATTCATTTGCTAAAAGGAAATTCGAAAATGAGTGCCAATTTATACACGTGTACAGTGAGCAAGCAAGAGATAACATAGTAAGTTGGTTCCCTACAACGTTCCAGGTTGGAAATATATATTCAAATTCAAACAGTCTAGGTATACAAGTATTCCAACAAGTTCTAGGCAAGAGACAGAGCGGATATAGAGATATTTGAAGATGTTTAGACCATGATAGAAAAAGCGCCACATGATCATAATGCTGTGGATAGTTACTGTACTTGGTGCAGATACTACGGATTGTAGTAAGGCTGTTCGCACCTCGCAACCTCGAAATGTTAATTTCTTTTGGGTTTCAGGACGCGAGAATTTTTCGTTGTCCCTATTTTAGTGCAATAGTAGTAATGCATCAAAATTTTCTCTGTTCAATTTCAGTAGTCCGATTCGGAAAAGCAGATTTCGGTTTTCAGCGTCGAATGCGCGCGGTTAAGCGCTGATTTCAGGGGTGGGTCTGGTGGTCTCCAAGTTGGCCACACCAACGAACCCCTAGTGACTGCCCAGATACGGACTTTCACTTCATTTAATTCTGTAGAGTCCTTCTATCCTATTGATTCTATTGGCTTCAAAGACCTGGACTCTTCATTATTGCAAAATGGTTCGTTTTGTCTTACCACCTATTGGCTTGGAAAGGGCAAGGGAGCGCGAGGGAGAGTACGACGCAACACGACATTTTCCTCCAGCCGTAGCTCCAACAGAGAAGAATTATTGCTTCAGTCAATATCTCTGGCGTAAACAAGTACCCAAAATTTCATTTTGTGGATTGAGTAATGATATTTGCAGATTTTATATTTATGTTGGTCTAAACGAGAGCGAATGCCTTCAAAAGAACGAAACTGCTCCTCCCTCTGGCCGATTGAAAACTTTTCATGGAATAGATATTTGATCCAACCGTGGGGCAATTTACAGCATGTATGACTCTCAAGGCCTTGAAAAGTCGCTGGTATGCTTTCCGAGCAACGTATTATCGGAAAACGTATACTTCGAGCTCAGAAGGTGTTGGGCAGGATGTCTTTGTTGTAATAAGGCGTACGTACTCGGTATGCCTACTCGGTGTGTGTACTCGGTGTACGCCGAGTAGTCCAGACGCCTATATATATGGCACTTCCTTCCATAGTAATTGAGTTCTTTATCCACTAGAAACAACAGTCTTGATCGTAAGGCTCACTTTCAGATCTCAACTTACGGGTCACTTATGAGACTTCTTAGTTCATCAAGACAACACTCAGAAAAAAACGTCTATCTATCTTGCGCAGGGAAAAGCAAGTAGCAGACCAACTTGATGTTGCCTGGCTTTTGACATATTTGTGGTGCTACGACGATTTTGAATTCACGCACCCAAGATATCGCGCACAATTGAGTTTTCTATGCCTGCGTTTCACTTATACTGGAGCTAGACCTGGTAGCTTAGTCGAGTTGTCAGTATATTGAGGTAGCAATGAGGCGTTGTGTTATAGGGTTTAGGTTACCACATCGCCCGTTGAAATGACATTCGCTAACTAGTACACTTTAAAACCACATACGGCAGTCAGCCTAGATAATTCTCGCCTGATGAAGAAGTGGAGGACTGGTATTGCTTCACAAGCGGCCTGAGCGTACGAAGAGCTGGAAATCAATGCACTTTCTGGATGTGAGAGCCATGCTTCTCCCTGGTGGGAGATCTGCTAACCTGCTTCAAGAGAAAAGGAATCAGGGCGTGCCTAGTACATCTTGTTTCCGGGTTCACTCGAGCCATGTTGATTGTGTATAACATCATACATATTCTACCGAGACCATGAGAATAGTTTGCCTCTTCGAGACGCGCAGAAAAGATAGTCGCAAGTTTGGTTGAAAGAATCCCCTCCCCACCACAAGTCAGATCAACGTTTGATCAGCGCCTGCCGCGAGCTTTTGCTAGCTGCCTTTAATCTGGATGTGAAGAAAATAAGTGGAGCGCCCTCAGTTGGTGAGCTGACCGGGAAGCTTCTGGCGGAGAAAGTTCCCTCGGAATGGGACAAGTTGTTAATGGGTTACTCTCATCATTTCCATGAGGTTTTGGGTTTGTTCCAGGGACGTATCGAGCATGCAAAAAACAGAGCGTCCGGTGGGTGGCTGATTGAGGAAAAGTTGGTTTGGGGTTATACTCGTGTGCCTGTTGAATTAAAAGCTTCCACGAAGTTCTGTCCAAACCTGTAGCTTGAGACCCCGACGAAGAGGCGATGCAGCGGCCACTAAAGGAGCACCGCGTGGGGGCCAACTCCTCCGGCGCTTAATCTCCCTCTCTCCTACACCTTCATTTTTGAATATCTTCCAACGGCAATCTTCTAAGGTTTTGTTTGTCTGCTTTCAACAAGCACTGCCCTGCTTTCAATTTCTATTCCATCTCTCTCACCCTCGAGGAACCCTTCAAAAAGGTTACTTCACACACCTACACACGTGCCTAATCATAGCAGAAGCAGCAAACTCTCCACTCACCGGAAAATATTTCCGTCGCGGACGTCGGCTAGGATGAGACAGGTGTTGTAAATATAGATGTTCTCTATGACGGCAAAGTTCCGACTGAGCATCATACCAATTGCTTCTTGATCTCAGGAAAAGCAATCGGATACGTTGAGCGGCTGCAGGTTCTAGTACTTGAAAATAATTGGATGCATTATCCCAGTTTTGCCGAAACTGTTCCTGAAATCGGGATGTTGTATGGTCGTGTGGGCCGAGAAATATGCCACAGTCAGACGATCTGGAAGGATTCGGACCATTTATGGACGTGAAGGGTTTTGGTAGGATATCTCTGCATGTTATATTCATTTTTTGGGAAGTAGTAGCCGATGTATCGTATATTTTCAAGCACGGGAAATCGAAATTTGGTGCGGAACGGTCCCCAGTATCTCAAATCAGATGAGAAAACAGTCTCTTTTGAGATTGATGTATTACCTAGAACCAACCGTTCGTAGGTTCTCCAACCGAATGACACCTCATACAGTCTCTCAGGTGCAGCCTCGTTGATAAAAGTGCCTGTTGACTCGCTTCAACAGGGGAACCAATACATCTACACTACAGTGTAGGTGGCAACTAATACGTTTACCCCATGTGGTACGTTCAACAGGGGGTGCACGAATTCCCGACGTACGGGCCAAAAACACCAAAAATCAAGAGAATCATAAGAATGGCTATATGTTCTAATTACTACGCAATATCACCACTTACTGCTTCTTATAGGTTTCCCACCGCATCGAACAAGTTCTGCGCACCTCTTAGGTATATCGGCTATATGATATCGGATCTCATCCATTGTAATTTTTTCCCATTCCTTTGCAAAGCCTTCATCATTTCCTCTTCAGAATCAAAGATTCTCCGACATAGACTTTATTTTATAATGTTCCAAATAGCCTCAATTGGATTGAGATCTGGGCTCTGCGCAGGATAGGAGAGGTTTTGGATATTATAAGCTTTTTTGTACTTCTCCGCAAAGCCCCTTCTCCTCATGCTATGTGAAGAGTTCCTATCCTCTTGAAAAAGCTATGTTTTGTCGTCAATTAACCTTATAAACTTTTTTGCTTCAATATATATAAGTAAAAACTGGTTTATGTAGTATTTCTGAGTTATTACGTTGTCTTTTGTGGCAGCACGCATGTAGCGCTGGCCGCTCACGCGCTTATGTCAGTTTCATTTATATTTAAGACTTTTTTCACTACCTAGATAGTTTCTTTCCTCTTTATCTTAGATTCTGAATGAGAAGCTGGTCACTTTGTTTGAATTGTTCCTCGCCCTCACACTAATATTCTAGCGAGTGTTCCAGCATTACAGGTCTTAGATTTGAGAATTAGGATTTTCGAACCTAGATCTTCTATCTCTATGTGCTTCAGTCCAACCTAAGGCTTCGCTATGCATCGTAAGCAGCAATTGTGTACTCATATTTTCGAACTTTAATCATCGATGATTATCATTTCGTGTTTGACTTTCTTCTGGATTGTCAGAACATCATTCCTATCCTCGTCATCGCGGAGGCGCTTGAGATTGCTCTCTGTCACTGTGACAACAGGCACTCTCGAAGGAGATAGCACGGGAAGGCCATGTCGGACTTTATCTTGCATTCCTTCTCTCCACCCTTGAAATTTTTTGCTTATTTCCTGGCAGCTTCCAGAATCCGTCGTCCTCCACTTCTTGTACACATCCGTCCAGTTATTTGAGGTAATGGCTTTCAATGGGTACTCGTACTTGTAGAGTACATTGACTTCAGCCACCTTCTGCATAATCTCTTGCAGTTGCTCAGGAACTTCTGTGCGACCAGAAATGCCGTATACGCAAAGAGATACCGAGTAAGGCATATTCTGTGCTACCAGAATATATTGCTCATCAGTTGCAAGTTCAGAGTTCGGGAAGTATGATGCGACAGTTGGACCGGGGTGGATATAAGTCAGCGAATTCCATTGGTGAGAAACTCGAAGAAATGACTCCGTTGGTTCCTCGGAATTCTTCTCACACCAACGATATACTCTATTCACCAACTCATATGTCTTCTGATCGTACCACCCGTTCGGATAGTAAGTTATATCAGCAAACTCAAAGGTAGGGCAAGAATTCTGTGATGAAGGACCAGATCTTTTGCGTAATTCCTGTCTTGTTGAGGCCAAAGCTGATGCGAGATTTTGTTGTGTTGGTTGATCTTTAAGGGCACTTAATAAGGCTTCTGCATTGCCCTTCCCAAATCTTTTGGCGTTTTTGAAAGGCAAAGGGGCGGATTTTGCTTTTTGGGGTGTGTTTTTGACTTTTCTTAACGCCTCCTCATCGAATGCAAGACAAAATATTATCCTTTGCAGCTCCCAGTTCTGAGTCACAACTGTATGATAGACGATGGATGCGAAAAGGCGTGTTTCAGGGATATGCTGCGGCTTCTTCCGTCTGACTCTGTTCGTCCAGACTTCTTCCATAGTGTCGAGTACATCTTCTGATACCAGAACAGTGCGGTAGTTATCGAGAGCATTTGTTGCATATCTAGCAAGCTGTTTTACCGTGTATGGCCTATGCACAGCAGAGAAAAGCTCGTCGATGTTCGCTTTCGTCACGAAAAGGCAACGAAACAAGTTCTGGACGATATGCGCTGGGCGCAAAACACCTAAATCGGAATCGTAATTCGCCCAATTCATGAGAATACGTTCTTCATCTGGCATCATATCGATATCGTTCTCAACACTAGCTCCCCAATCCTCGATAGCCTTCGGCTGTTTTGGTTCCCTTAGCGAAAAAATATCGCTGTCTGTGTCGATTTTGCTGTAGTGGTCATCGTGGAGGTGGCCATGGTCTTCGGGAGGCTCACTTGCAAGTATTTTGAGCTGAGAAATTAAGGAAGGCTTATAAATATCGCGAGCCCAGTCGAATATATAGTCAATGATGAGAAGAAGCTGTAGTGCGCTCTCTACGTCATTCAACTGACCAGTCCAAAGAGTTACAATCTCCTGACATAAGTTAGCAGTATCACATACTATTATAGAGGTAGAACTTGCATATAATGACTTATCAGCCTTTTCGGAGACATAGCAGCCCGATAAACGCCAGTCTTCGCCCCTATACGCAATATACCAGACCAAAGGACCCCCATACTCCAGGGTCATGTTTGACTTCTTTTGCAGGTCTTCCTGCATTTTCAACATTTTTAAGATTGGCGCGGCAGTCTGCAAATTGCAATGGTCGAACGGGGCACCCTGTCTTGATTTTGCCTCGATGATAAGAAAAGGAAATAGCAGTGAGTTTCCCTTGTGATTGAGAACGGTACTCTCGACAGTGTCCCATAAGGTGTCATTATCAGCTTTATTTTCTGAATGCCCGGCCATGAAATCATGTTTTTCAAGCCGGCGACTGAAACTGCGCGTTTCTTGGAATCCAATGATGCGGTCGGGTCGCCTTCTCTCAACACATTTATCTGGGTCATTTCTATAGAGATCCATGAAGACCATTTCGTTCTCAGCACGCTCATCTGGATTGTCTTTAGAGAGATCAATGGAGACCATTTCGTCCGCTCGGCTTGAGAAGATTTTGTTGCTTTTATGCATGGTCAGGACCTAACGGAGAACAGTTGCTCTGCTTGAAAACTCACAGGTGTGGCAATCTCTTCCCTGGCGGGCAATGACATGGGAGACGTTTTTGCCGTCGAGTTGCCAGACTTCGAGCGATCCGACCTGAAGACTCTATCACTGCTTCTATTTCTGACCTCCACAACCTGTTCTTGCAGGCTTCGGATGGGCTGTCGATCTTCAATCAGATACATAAGGCACATTTCACAACATTCAAACTCACCACTCGATAATCATACCGAAACGCCTCAGAACTGCCTGCTCCAATCTCAGTCGTACTTCACACTCGGAAGTCGCATCTGCTATCAATGTCACTGAAATTTCAACGATTTCCTCTGCGCGATCCATAATTTCATTTCTCCAGAGAACCCTTTCAGGTGATGCTGATGTGCCGCTTGAACGAAAGGTAGATAAGTCAAATTTTCTGAAAGATCTGATTGTCTGAAACGTGTTTAGAAGGTGCGGAGGAAATCGGTGAGGTAAAATAGCTGTCACGAAATCTACTCCAAGCTCTGTCAAGCGTTGCTTCTCAATTCGATTTCCGCTCATTATGATCAGCACTATGGCGAATGGCGCTCGTGTCTAGGAATAAAGAAATACGAAAAGAGTTCAAGGAAACAGAACACGAGGGTAGAGATATAGGCATCATCTCTGGATGGCAGCGTCCAAACCCTAGTAGAGCCAACACAAATTGCGCCACAGCCGAGCCAGGCGGCAACAGGAGGTCGAAGTGGCCGCTCCTTGTCGCGATTGGCACCTTCCATAATCATATAGTACAAACATAGCCAAAGCTCGTCTCCAGCGACTCTTCCATCCCACAACAGGGACTTGCTGCATCAACCTGGAGTTCAGACAATGAAAATCCTAGGATCCTGAAAATGGCCCTATCGGACAACGTAGGTGTTGTATTCCCGCAGAGGTCGCCGAAATCAAGTGTTTCGGAAGCCACTGGGTTCTTGTATGGCCTTGAAACGAATGTCAATTGGGTCCATGTAGCATTGGTGTTTGAAACCATTCATTCGGGGAGTACAACAGGCATTTGTTTCACAACGAATTAGTGTCACCACCTGGTTAGCGAGCCGAGCACAGCCTCGGAGTCTCATTCGCTCAAGCCGAATGGTTGGCCGTATATCTAGGTATTTTTCAGGCGGCTTTGGAAATCAGATTGCAGCTCGTGATATTAGAGGTTTGGATCAGGGCGCAGCCCAAGCGTGAATTAAAGTATGTAGCTCTTCTTCAGAGCTATATATAGCCTCTGGAGAAGGTACATAAGCATAGAAGAAGCGGCAGGCGGCGACGCGCTGGCGGAGGTTATGGCAGGTGAACGTGGGGCGTAAACACCCACAATTGATTGGTCTTTTTTGGGGTGGGGTTGGAGGGGGTTGGTCGTGTTGGTTTCCCGTTTCAATAGATTTTAGGCTGAGTAAGCCAGGGGGCCAGACCCCTAAAATCAACCTCATGAAACGCAAGCTCGTGCAGAGAGACCTAGGCAACAGCTGTTGCGTATTTCCGTAAAAGGCGGCAGTGGATCGTCGGTTCTAAGATCCGAGACCCTAAGCTAAGGAGAAGAAGAGGAATTAGAAATTCTTGCTACACGAGCTTAAACCGGATTTGTTTTTCGTCGCATTTTAATATAATTAGAAATAAAACGAATTTTATTATATACGACTATAAATTAAAGAGAATTAAATTATCTTTAAAAT
>QGMK01000292.1:0-30035 GCA_007825345.1 Lachnellula suecica
CCAAGGCAAGCGGGCGAAGATCAGAGAGCTGCGACGAGTTCGAGGGCGAGGGCTAGAAAGGGATGGCAAGTGAGGTGTGAGTGAGGTGAGGTGAGGCGACGCGCTTCAATAATGGGGTGTGCAGTGCAGTGCAGTGCAGGTTCGATGAGGACCTGCAGCTGGGGGCTTTATTGAGATGGAGATGGAGATGAAGACGGAGATGGAGAGAGGCACATCCAAAGAGTGGTGAAGGTCAAGGCAAGCAAGAGTCAGGAAGATAAGGGTTGGGGTTGGGGTTGGGGTTGGGGGGGTTGGTTTGTGCAGAAGCTTAAGAAAGAAGAGCTTCGGTGCAGCAGGCGGCGGCGGCAAGTTGTGACCTGATTCTCAACCTGAACCTGAACCTGACCCTGACCCTGACCCTGAACCTGAACCTGAACCTGAACCTGAACCTGAACCTGAACCTGACCCTGATATGAACCTGATTTCGAACCTGATTCTATCGAAGCCCTAAGCTCAGCACAGTTCCCGTCTGCGAGTCGTCAATCTGGCAAATCTGATGCACTCCTGTAACGGCAGCGACGAGGCAAAAAAGGAGCTTGTGTGGATTCTGGAACACCTGGAACACCTGGAAACACCCGAGGAAGAGGTTGGGGCAAGAATCCAGCAGCAGTGGACCTGGTGGACCGAGATCTCACAGCGCAGAACTCAACTAGGACAGGACAGGGGCCCTACCCCCAGTCGCCACGGGGCTGGCCATGGGGGCTTCCGATTAGACGCTGTAACGCTGAGAGGGAGAGCTGTTTCGTTTCTTCCATGAACCTTCTACTTCTACTTCAGCCAAAGCAGCCAAGATCTCAATGCACGATAACCTTTCTGATTCGCCCGCCAGAGATGATTCCGTCGACGGGCGAGTAAACTTTATGCGGGTAGATTGAGTTGATTTGCAGAGAGTAATATTGAGATGTTCTATGTAGTCCATGATCATTCAGTAGTTCACAGAGTACCGTACCTTACTTTACCACTTCCTATCAAGGTACTAGTACTCAAGCACCAAGTACGGCCGTGAAAAAGAAGATGGGAGCCTGGGTTGATGAGATCCACCTCCACTAGCCGCCGCAAACCATTAATGCCCCGCTGCCATTCACCCACATCTGCGTAATAATATTAACAATATAAAATAAATGTTTCCTGCAAGAGCAGACGCTTACAATACCAATTAGCAACCGTCTACCTAGGTACTATCCATGATGATAACCGCCGCATTACTGCTTGGAGGATGTTCCGGTTTGTTTCATTCGTTTCTTCTCTACCACTCATTCTCACTGCAGCCGCTTTGGAAGAGAGGTGGTGTTCTGCTGTGCTCCTCCCACCAATACCCCGCTCTAAAACATATTTATCCTCCTCTTTCTCTTTCTCTTCCAACTCATACTTTCATCTCCTCTTTCTCAACGTTCGTGACCTCAATTCTTGAGACGTGCTCTCTGCAGGGACTGGTCCGCTTCTTTAAGCAGGTTGCTGAGAATCTTTTGCTGGATTGGGAGACCTACGAAAAGAATGTATTTACATGAGGCTATCTTCCGTGTTTGGAGTGACTTTGTGGGAGAGGAGTGTCGAGGTACAAGGGGGTATCTAATCTTTCCGAGAGCGTTCTTATAGAAGTTGCTCGGAAAATAACCACTTCAAGGAAAGTCGTTGTCGCGCCCTTCTGGGGCTGGATCTGCAATTTTCTGAGTGGATGCTTTGTTTTCCGTCTTTCCTTGAGAGCTCTACTTTACACGCGCTGTCTGAAAGGGTTGAGCCACACCAGAATTTTGAGATTTTGATTGCCATGGAACATCTCACGAGGATTTTGGATTTTTCATTGACTAATGGTTGGCCACCCTCCCCAGATAATCGTGGCCTTGCACATAAGTAGCCAATATATGTCTTAGTGGATAAGAGTTTCCATGAAGTATGTAAGATGCTGAGAATCCCAAGATAAGAATATCCCTCCTCCAACGCTATGCACATCATGTCTCCGCCCTCTTAATCATATACAATCGTCGCATGTCCGATTCATATTTCCTTCCCAGCTCCGTCTTCATCAATCATCATCAGCATATGCACCTAGAACCTGATTTCTCAGACCATAGTGTCTTTGATGTTCCCCTGGATACAAGGTCTCCTCCACTCTCAATTTCGAGTCGACTTTGAGTCCCATCTTCGGCTCGGCTTCGTCATCCTCCGCACCGTCGTTCCAGGAATGCACAGAGACGGTTCCGGTGTTCATCCCGTAGCCACTCCAAGCGGAAGCAACGATCATTGGAGCGCTAGGATGCCACGATGCGTCTCTGACGCAGGTTCTCCAGCGAACCTGGGGATTGGCATCCTGGCCGTCCCATTCCATGGCGCCGTGATCATTGTGCCAAGGTCTGCTGTTCGCTGTTGTGCCCTGCACATCTACCACGCCAGCAAGCGTGGCATCCATATTCCAGATGTAGACTTTTCCGTCCTCGCTTCCGGAGTATACGTATCTGGAGTTGGTGCTGTCTGGGGGAGAAAAGTGGCACCTTATCAAGGTTCGTAGAACGCGGTGACCTCTGAAAGTTACGAGGGAATTGTCGAGGGGGTCTTTGTGCCAGTCGTCCTCGTCGTACGCTCCCCAGCGGTAGTCGAAGCGAGGCTCCATACGTCGTCTGTGGGGTGGAAGATCAGAATATCTCGCACCGGTCATGTACATGCGGAGGTCCCAAAGTTTCATGCTTTGCTCTTTGCCGTTACTGAGAATATAACCTAGGATTCAGTCAGTACAACAGAAGTCTCATCGACTCTTTTCAGGGTACTTACGGCCATCTCCTTTGCTGTCGATATATGTGATTCCCTCAATATGGCCAATGAAAGCTCCAGCTGGTCGGCTATCCCCCAGACTTCGAGTATCCCAAACTTTCAACATGGTGTCGTCCGATCCAGAATACAATATGTGCGGCGAATCTTTGTCAGCGAAGCACACAGCGTTAACATCATCATCGTGTCCGGCAATCTTGTGAGTCGTGCGGCGAGACTCAATGTCATAGACCACAATCGCTCCCCCTGAAGCTCCAGCTACCAACGTCCGGCCATCTCCGGAGAATCGAATGGACCAGATACCAAAAGAACCTCCACGTCTGGAGCGGAAGTCTGTTTGATGGTTTCCCCCCGTGTCTGTTTGCGCTAGGTCCAACGAATAAGGATCACCGAGGTCGTTAGGGTCTGTCGGTGCAAGACACACAACACTTCTGATGGAAGTGTATGCAAGATATTTATTATCGGGGCTCAATGAAGCATCTGTGAGGGTCCATTGGCCGAAGGGGTACTCAACGGTCTTATAGTACCGCCACTTATAGGGGTTAGAGGTGTCATACATTCGGACCTTGTAATCTTTATTGACGGAGAAAAAGAAGTTCCCGTCGTCTGAGAATTGGCCAGAATAAACGGGTTGATTATAATGGATGATCATGTCAGGATTCGACGAGGGTATCATTCCCTAGAACTCGTTAGCTGTGAGCATGCTTGAGAGTCCTCGAGAGTTACCTGGGCCATTAGTCTCTGATTAAGTCTTTGCTTTGCATGGCTTTCTACTGCCAGCTCTCTGTCTAACACTCGTCTTGCGAGCTTTTTCTTCTTCCCAATACTGCCTTGCTCATTCATGCGGATAGACTCTTCTTCGTTGGAGCCAAATGTCCCCGAGCTCATCAACTCTGTCCCTTCATCACTAGGGACCTTGGGAAATCGATCTGGGTCCGGTGGCTGTCTCATCCTCCTACGTCTCCAGGCGGGGCTCATATCCATATCGTCGTCGTCGTCTTCGCGGACAATGCCAAAAAGTCTACCAAAATCCGATGTGGCCAGCAACCTCAAAACCTGGCGTCGCTGTCGGGCGGCTACAATCCGAAATATAAGCAATGCCGTCAGGAGAAATGTTAAGATGTAAGGCGGCTCACCGCGTTCGACTTCGGATTGTGTTGCCTCCTCGTCTTCTTCCTCGTCCTCCTCTTCGATTTCAACTGTCATATATGGACCATCTAAATGGAGGGGCAATTTAGCTAGTGTACTTGCATAGATCTGCGTGGATAATTGCTCCCGTACCTTCTAAATCGTCATCTTCATCGTCCTCTTCCTCGTCCTCGTCCAAATCTTCAGCATCTCCATCTCCGCGAAGTGATGCCTCGACGCTTCCGTCGTCTGACGTGGAAGCTTCGGCTTCAAACTCCATGTCATCGCTTTCGGTGTTAACATCACCCGCGCTTGCTCTACCGGCGTTCGAGCTGGACGGGCCTAGGATATCGCCTAGAGACCGGCCATTGGAGTCTGTCATGATGTAGAGACCTCTGTTGAGGAGCCAAGTAAAGATACAAAGTTCCGTCAACTGCAAAGAACGAGGTGGAGGACTTTAGGAAGTTACATTGTCGGAGGTATCGAGCTGGATATGCACTAAATCATGTAATCAGCTCCCTACCCACTTCCGATAAGCGGTTGGTCGGACTTAAGGAATTCCTCGGCTTTTCAGGGGTCACTGATTTACAGGCTTCGCAGGGGTAAGCATAAGCATCATACAATTACAATGCCAACCAATACTCTAGCTTAATGTGAGGTTTGGAATAGATACTATAAGTAGGTTAAGTCTCAATCAACATCTCAAGATTGCAAAAGCTCCCCAGAACCCCTCAATGCCTCATCTCCATCAGTACATCTATTCCTGGCGTGATGCCCGCTCAAGCAACATAAATCCTTCCCGAATTGTTCATTTGTGTGCCGTTCCCATAGAATGTCTATTCAATGCAAAGTAAGAGAGGTAAATCTGTGTCTCTTGGTAGCCTTTGCTTCCCCCACAGGCATTTCCCTTGATATCCTTGGCAAATTAGCCTTTCAATCTTCGGCTCAATTACCATACGAATAGAATACATGGAAATCTTTCGAAGGCCACCTAAAGTAATTGTATAGGCGCTTGCAGAACGAAGTCCATAAACGAGTAAGAGACAAACTTTAGCAGACAGTGTAGATTGAAAAGGGTGAAGAAGAAAGAGGTTTTCACTTGAGGTGCCACGAGACCCGGAGCTACAGCACTAGTTGTGCATTTACCACTGCTCTCCAAATCCAAGATTCACCAACGATTATTCGGATTCCTTCATATCTCAGAAGACCTCGGTTTCCAACTTGCAGCTTGCTGTGTGTTTCACCTGGATGCTTCGCGGTTGCTCCAAATATGAAGGATGTGAGAAAGGTGTTCGTTTGATAATTCGACCAGTCTCGGATTCCCACCCCACGAAGCACTGCCGTTCCTTAAGACATCCCAGAGCCAGTCCAATATAATACATTTTACAACCTATGCTCTCGGAGAACGCCCTGTCGCAAGTAGGAACATAGTTCGAGATGGGCCCCCTTTCCTGCACCCACCCTGGACCGCTAGATGACCCAACCACTCATGTACCAACTCTCAAAATTATGCGCCTCCCACCAGAATATTGTTCACCGGAATGTGTACTGTAAGATTTAGCAACAGCCTGAGGTAGACCACGAAGGGCGTCGAGGTTGAGCGCCGTACTGAGCTTGATGATGAAGCCAACTGCTCCCATAACGAGGAATCCAACGCCAACTGCTTGCGAGATCTTGATAAATTCCCGGCGATCAGCTAGAGATAACACAACGTTAGCTACAATGTTCCAACGGATCGCGTGCCTGCATGCGGCACAGAACTGGCAAAGTTTGCGCTTCACTGCAATGGGGAGATTCTTACGTTTTGTGCACTTGTTGATGAACTGTCTTCCGTCGGTAATGAAGTCCTTGGGGACGTCCAGGAACTCTTGAATCTGGTCAGACATAGTTGCGGTGCGGTATTGAGGTGGTGGAAAGAGAGCGGTGGGATTAGTCGAGTGCGAGGCGTCTGTTGGTATGCAAGACGGTTGCAGTTTTCGCAGGCAAAGGCGACTCCCTTCGATGCGATCAAGAGGTAGACGGTGGGATTAGGTGAGGTGGTTAGGTGGTCTCAAGAGTCAGGGGAGGCTGATAGAAGCTCGAAATTCGGCAGAGGCCACATATAAGGGCGCTAGTCCGAAAGTGTGGAGCTAAGGTCAGTGGATCTCAGTAATAAGGCTTCAGGCATCAAATGCAGCTCTGTGCCTCTCCTCATCAACGCATCACCTTTTCTCGGCGCGACGACATATAAGAGCGAGGGGCTGGGTTATCACAGGAATCGAGGACAGCGTTTTCTGCAACTAACAGCGCAGTCTAGTACCACGATCCACCTCGTCTTCCTCGGAAAGCTTGCGCTCTCGCGACGAGGCTCGGATCCTAGGGAAATTGTTGCGAAGCTGTGAAGGAGAGAAAAAGGAGGGAGGAGCTGGAATCGGTCTTCTTTACCACTACATTGCATTCACTTGCCCTTTCAGTTGTACAGGTGGACCTGTTATTACTTCCAATCTGCCGCAATTGGCTGTTGTTCGAGGATTCACTCCCCAAGACATACATTCACGTTTCCCTGCACCGGGCACGGGTGTCTTTCAAGATTGCAAGCATAGAGCTTCGTCTTTTATCTCCATTGGGTCTGCATCTGCCACAGAAGGCTATCAGACTCCAGCTTTGAGCTCAATTCAGGGGGACGTATTTGCCAGTTTCAGGAGTACGTATTTGTATTCTATCCTTATGTATTTCAAACCTAAATCGCCTGCGCGTGGGAATATTGGGGCCAATGAAGCTTTTCAAGCGCTGATCTTGTTCTTGTCGTCTCACAGAATCCCCCATTCACTGTTGCATAATCTCAATTCAAGGTGTATTAAGGCAATAGATCTTTTCCAACGCGAGGGCAATTCTTATTTTGAAAGCAAAGCGTGCTCTAATCAGACAAAATGGCCGACGACGAATTCGACATCGACATCTATGGCGACGCCAATACTGAGCAGGATGGTCCATTTAAGAAGGACGAAGAAGGTGACGTGAAAATTGACGGTGTCGAGGCTACGAACGGGCATGCAGAAGGAACGAACGGATCAAAGCACGAAGAAGCGGAAGACGACGACTACGTTGATATCAAGGTTGCCAGAGACGAAGACAACACGATGAATGAGCAGCAAAAGATCAAGAGCACAGACGAGTCCGGGGCAGGCGCGCTCAACATCCCCAAACAAGCCCCTCAGCAGCAAGGCGTGAAGCGCAAAGAAGGCTCCGATGACCGGCCAATCGACCCAGGAGCGACCACAGCTCTGCTGATATCGGAGTTGCATTGGTGGAACACCGATGATGATATTCGTGGCTGGGTCAACCAGGCTCAAGTCGAAGACGAACTGAAGGACATCACTTTCTCCGAACACAAGGTGAACGGGAAAAGTAAAGGGTATGAACTTGACGCGCCATCTAACCCCATGACTCTGCTGACAGATTACTCATAGCCAAGCCTATGTCGAGTTCACCTCCCAACAAGCAGCTACCGCCGCGAAACACAAGATCGACACCTTCGGTGAAGGACAGCAATATGCAAAGAAGCACACGGTAGTATACTCAAACCCGAATCACAACATATTCCGAACACTGCCGAAAGATGCTCCAATGCGCGCTGGAAAAGACAGCCAGACCAGTCGTGCTCCCTCCAGCGGTGGATACAACAATGATAGAGGCAATCAGAATGGTAATTTCGGTGGCAACTTCCGTGGACGAACCCCAGGGTATAATTCAAGGGGCGGCGGTATGAACAACATGAATGGGAATAACTTCAACCGCAATTTCTCGGGTCCAGCCATGGGTAACATGGGCGGTGGGTTCAATTCTTCAATGGGTGGCTTCCAGGGGAACCAAATGGGTAACCAGTTCGGAGGATTCAACAATCGTGGTGGCATGATGGGTGGCATGCGAGGTGGTCCTAATGCTATGCGTGGTGGTAGAGGTGGTATGGGCAACGGGATGATGGGAGGCATGCCCATGGGAGGAATGCCGATGGGTGGTATGCCAGGCGGTATGGGCGGTATGCCAATGAATATGGGTCAGATGGGTGGGGGTATGCCTGGTATGCTTCTTTTCTTTAGTTTGGACCGAAAGTCCAAATTTTGACTTTTCTGAAAGCGAGGCTGAGTAGCCTTCTGTTTTTCCCCATTTCTGGTCATTTTTGCTAACGAAGCTTCCAACAGGTGGAGGTGGCTTCAATGGCATGCAACCTCACTTCAACCCAGCATTCTTTCCGCAAAATCAAGCTGCGGGAGGTGATTGGCAAAACCCTCACGGTGCCAAACGTCCCCGACCTGAGTGAGGATGTTGACCAAGCATCTGCGCTGTAGTCATGACTGCTTCTGATCGTTAAGAGAACAACATATGCTGATCCTCAGATTGGCGGGAATTGGCAAACCATTGGGGTGGGTCTATTAAGGCGTTGGGCTGCTAAGTCGGAAGCCAGTTGGCCAAATTATGCCTTCTTGCTCTGTAACTTCTCCGATTCTGTAAAATAGCTGGCGTTTGGGCACGGAAAGACTCATCAATACTTCAAATTACGAATTCTAAGTTCCTTCTTTCCTCCCATTTTTGACTTTTCTCCTAGCATCAAACCCAGAAAGGGTGACGACTGCTTTACCTGTATCGCACTTTCCAAAATCAGTGAGCTTTCACCCCGGGTCTCTTTCTTCCGTTGCAGCTGGCTTTTTGCCAACTTGACACCTTCACATCAACATCAAATCAGCTTTAGGCATCTTTTGTTCAACCAGCCATTGCATAGACATCACATCTATCGTTTAGACATTTTTGGTCCCAACACACGTCGCGATTGCGATCGTTGCCACTGGTGACGGTGCAATGGCGCTCACTCCGGAACAGTTTGAGGATCCGATCAGACATTACAATATCGTCTGGTATCGGATGCTCGCCCTCGCCATCGTTCTTCTGCTCGCCTGCGCCTTGCTTGCTGGGCTTACATTGGCGGTCTGCGGGCTTGATCCCACTTGGCTACACTTGAAACTTACGGCTGGATCGCCGAAGGAAAGGTATGCTGTCACGATCTCGCTCTGGGTTCATTGACTAACACATTTTTAGGCAAAGGGCCCGCGTACTTAACAAGATGAAGCGAAATGGGACCTGGATGCTTTGTAAGACCATTCCGTTACCGTGTATCCACTATTGCTCATGAATGATATAGGCTCTCTGATCCTGTGCTCCGTGCTGTGTGGCGAGTCTCTTCCTATAATAATCCGTGATCTTTGGAGCGAATCGAAGCCTTGGGTACCTATTCTCATATCAACCGTTTCGATCGGCCTTGTCGCTGAAATCCTGCCTCAATTTATTATACCTCGCCATGCATTTGCCTGGGGCTACTACTGCTGGCCGATCATAGCGGTCTGCATGTGTCTCACGGCAATCATCAGCTATCCTCTTGCCTTGATACTGGATTTTGTTTTCAGTCGATACAAGGAGACGCATGGACTTTTTACAGGCGATCAATTGGCCGTCCTTATAAATTCTCAGGAGCCATCAGACGACCCTCATGGTCCGCCTGGGAAGGAAGCAGCCCGTATAATTCTGGGTGCTTTGAACCTTGGCGGTCGACGAATTGATCGAGTCACCTCCGACGGTCAAAATGAGCCTATTTCTGATAACGAAAAGGACGTCGAAAAGGCCGAGCCCTCCGTCGTTCATGGGATGGTAGTTCGGTGGTATGCTGTGAAAACAATCGACATTAACGAGTCCGTTGACCAAAACTTCATCGATAAAATTAGAAGCTGGTCATACAGCAGGATTCCAGTTGTCGGGAAGGCTACAGCAGATTATACTCCATCGGAAAGTTGGGTAGGAACTAAGATTTATGGGTTTCTACACATCAAGGTATGATTTAGCGTGGCTTCTCCTTCCAAACCCCCGTTTGTCGGTCTAAGTCAGACTGCTTTACTTTGCTTCCAAACCCAATGATCGCCCAAAACCGGGCGATTGAAGTTGTTAATCGTCGGTCAAACCCTCTTCATTTGCTAACCATAAGCTTGTAGAATCTTGTGGGTATTGACCTTAATCACACACAGGCCGGCGGGTCTCGTTTGCGTGTCAAAGACCTACCTTTGTATCCACTACCTATCGTAAGGAACAGCATGTTAGTGTATGAGCTTTTAGACATGTTCCAACTAGGAATGTCAAGGTGAGTTGATCCGCCCGCCGTTAATAACAGATGCTGACCGATAAAGGATGGCCATTGTCATTCCTCATGGTACAGACGCGGCAACTCCTCATACCTTCCTCCACTACAGTGATTGCAATATTACTGGCTCTCCGGGTGTCAACATTCCACGTTGGACTGCGAAAACGGAGGCCATGCTAATGTCTAAGACCGAGAACTTCAAAGACGGTTTTGATGGTACCACAGAGTTCCTTGAAGCCGCCAAGGCAAACATCGAGGGCCGTGGGCACAAGGTCTTTGGCACCAAGTGCCCCTATCCCATCGGTATCATTACTTTCGAAGATGTCATTGATACCATTCTTCAGAAGACGAGTAGAGACGAAAAGGACTATTTCGAGCGTGGCTCTAAGTTGCCACTAACCAAGACCAAAAAGCTTGGTGATTGCGTTTCAAGATCGGCTCTGGTCAGCTCAGAGGAGTTTCCCATACAAACACCGCAACAAGCAACTCTCAAAACACGACAACGACAAGCTTTCAACGACGCGCGTACCTTGGAAAATAAAGATCCAAATTACCAACGAGCCTCCGCGCCGCAAGGAACAACAGTGCGACGACGCAATGTCTCAAAGAATGACCAGATAGCTGCTGTAGATGGGGCCGACGACGATCACAGTTCCTACACGCAGAATAGTCAAGGTGGATTCCATGGCGTAGAGTCTGGCTCTTCTTATGGAGATGCGGTGGTGAAGGTTCGAGATTTTGCCCAGTTCCACACTGGCTCTTCGCCGCCAATGGTTCCTGTAAACCCGTATACAAATGTCCAGATGGGAGCTTCTAGTCTACCATCCCGCAGAGACAATTCAACTTCCGAATCACTAGCCTTCACACCGGCACCGAGAAACATCACTGTTGTGCCAAGACTTCCAAATACCCTTCGGCGAGTTACTCCTTTTTCGAGACACAACTATTCTAGCTACGAAAAGATGATAGATGCGGAATTAGGAACGGGAAATCCAGAGTTGCTCAGATTCCCTGTACCTCAAACTCAAAAAATTGCCATGGACATGGACGGGGCCTTTGAAGCTGACTCTTCAAGTATTCAAATCGAGGATTTCAAAAATATCGACAGCATCCTCGCAGACGCTCGTGAGGGCCCTCGTGCAAGCAGTGGTGCGACTATATCGTTGAGTTCATGGTCCGGCGATTTTCTCAGCGACGGAAGCCTTAGCTTAGGCATCGGAGGTAGAAAGGCACCACGACCACGAGCCAATACTCAGGGAGAGAGGCTCTTTCCAAGCCGTAGCGAGGAGACCGATGCCTTGAAATCGGCAGAACCGTATGATGGCTTCCCTCCAGAGTAAGTAAGAATTTGCTTCCTGTGTTGTTCCAATACCTGCACAAGATGAGCCCATTGTCTCTTGCACTTCCAGTATATCCTTATTTATTTCTTACCATTCGTTCATGCTCCTTTTTGTTCGGCCTCAGCACGGCAACTACTGACTTGTCGTCTTCCAGGCTACTTGATTTGCAATATGACAAAGAGAATCGGGTCCCAAATTACGCCTCGAAGACCCTTCCTCGTATGTACATGGGTTCAACGGAAATTGACACGCCTGCCCGAGAGACAAGCTTTCATGACGACAGAGCATTACTTCCCAGTCAGCGAAGAACTCAGGATAGCAGCAACGCAAACGTCAGCAATGCACGCAGTTCCAGTCTCTGGTTCTAAATCCGGCATGCTCTGATCACACCACCAGAAGGTACTTTATGCTTATCGGAATATCATAGGGAACGCCCAAAAGAAATTCGTTTGGGTTGAAATGGAAGATTGTGTTAACGATTGGGATGGTATTGTTGCGAAAAGGGGGTTTGGGAATAGAATCACAACACTGTCTTTCTAGTTATTTTTCTTTTTCATGCAGGAGCAAAACTTCTATCTTTGTATTCTATTGGCAGTAGCTTGTATAAGCAGGCGTATTTGCTCCCAACGCTTACTCAAGGTCTCTTGACCTGCAAGTGTAGAATCAACTTTCGTCACGTTAACAAGTATCTCCGAAGTGTGACTGTGATACCGGCTTAAAATCGTAGCTAACAGCTGATCAACACTGCCTTGATGCTTTTCCCCATCATCTAACCCATCTACAACCCTCTGCCATTTCCTTAGCGGAAGACAAAGCATCTGCAACGCTATCTGCGTGCGGTAACAGACGCTGTCTCGGTCCATAACATATTTTCCTAAATATCCAGCCCTTTTCAAAATTTCCCTCTGTTTCTCGTTCAACAGCGGGAGAATAAATGAATCTAGAGAGATGTTGTCATGGGCGTTTTCGCCTTGCGGGAATATAAATCCGTACTCGACGAGCAAAAAGTCGTTGCTATGCGTCCCGTAGCTGATGTATATCTCATCGCCTTCCTTGACGGGAGCGTGCGTACATATCTGGTATCCCTTGGCCGTGAAGGATACTTCGGCACCGGCGGATGCGTGGTTGAAATAGTCGGCGAAGGGGTTTAATGCCATGCAATCGTCAGGAGCTGGCTGTTTTTTGCTTTTCGATTTCACGAAGTAGAATGTCCGTGTGTTAACTATGAGCCAGTTATACAGGTATTTCTCATATTCCAGTTGTGGGAACGCTTTTGAGACAGCGGCCCAGTCTGAAGTCAGTTTTCGCTTTTGATTGTCTAGGAGAGTTTTTGAGGCTTCTGGAAGGAGTTCTTGGAGCCTTGCATCCCATAGCAAGGGCATGGAGTCCAAAAAGTCGGCGTGCGTTGGTAGTACGGCTTGCCAGGGAGCGAATCTAGTGCTGGTGTCGAGAGAGAGCTCGGCTGCGAGGAGGCCGTGGACAGTAATGGTGCCAATAGCACCGGAGGTAGACTTTGGGACAGTGTGTACTGTTCTCAGTGCAGTTGTGGGAACTTTCAATAGTATTTCTCCTGCCTGTTGAAATTTTAGTCTTATTGCAAAAGGAGAATACCAGAGGTGACAAGTAGAAAAGGAATGTTAATGTTTAACTTTATGGGGGTTACATGACGGCGAACCCAATCTCTCAAGTTTCCCGAGATCCTCAGGACCTCTAAGAAAAGTGTAACGAATGTAATAACTGGAAGCTGAGTTGTCCTCCGGGGAGCCAAGCCTGCTTCACCGAAGTGCTGCTTTTACGAGCATTGAAAACAGTAAGAATATTGTAAATCTCATTAAAGCAGAACACAACGACTTAGAGAAATATTACAACTTATGATTCCTGGGGGAAAAGTCACAAGGCTCCATTACGCATAACTTATGAAAATACCATAGGAAGAATTCTACGCACCTTGAAGTCTTTTTCTGCTATAATTCCAAGTCCTTTGCCCGGGAATCTATGCGGCGCCACGCTATTGATTTCGACGCCTTGATCTAGGGCCCATTTTGTGAATTTCCGATGAGCCTCCATCTGAGCACTTGACGGGTTCAAGCGTGTTGCTGTGTACCGGGAAATTGAATGTCCCGGCCTCTGTGAAGAAACCCCGATGTGACAAATCGTCACCTGATTTGTTCCAAAAGGGTAGAGGGGGATGTCGGAGTGACGCTAGCCATGATCTATGTATGAATTATACATGATTCAATTAGTCTGGTGGTTGGGCTCGGAATGCTGACTTTAAATTTTTGTTTGTGATGTCGATTGAGGCCGAAAGCAAAAGCAAAAGCAAAAGCGGAATGCGTTCCGCTTGCACCCGCGTTGGTCTGATACATTTCACATCAACCAACACAACAAACACAGCTTGAGTTCCAATTAGAACCATATTAGAACAATACGATACTCGAATTCGACTATGGCCTTATTCATGCGGCAGTCTGCATTGAGGTTGAGATTTTGCCTGCCCAAGGAACTGCTCACCTCATGCACCCTTTCCCTGGGCTCTCGAAGCTTCAGCGTCCTCAATCGACCCCCTCCAAACTATGAAGGCCATGTCCCGCTCACGACGGTCGAGAGAGCAGGGCTTGCTGTGGGCTCTGCAGTCATGTCTCTGTTCAATCCTCGGCGAGGCGGTATTTTGCACCCCGGACGTTCCCCAGCCCTTAGCTGACAATTTCCGCAGACCTGATTGCAGCTCTGGGCGAAGCAACTGCAACTCCTTACTTCATATACCGCTTGCGAGATGCAATGCTATATTCGCCCACAGGCCGCCGAATTCTCCGCGATCGCCCGCGTATCTCCTCGAAAACCATGTCTATGGACTACCTCCGCGGGCTACCGGCCAATACCGTTGGACGCGCGTATGCAGATTGGCTGGACCGCGAGGGCGTCTCTCCCGATACTCGGGATAGTGTCAAGTACATAGACGACGAGGAGTGCGCGTATGTGATGCAGCGGTATCGGGAATGCCATGATTTCTACCACGCTTTAACGGGTTTGCCCGTTATGGTTGAGGGTGAGGTTGCCTTGAAAGCCTTCGAGTTTGCCAATACACTGCTCCCCATGACGGGACTGAGCATGTTCGCTGTGACGAGGCTGAAGCCTGTCGAGAGGCAGAGGTTCTTCGATATATATCTGCCGTGGGCTATAAGCAATGGGCTGAAGAGTAAGGAAGTTATAAATGTTTATTGGGAGGAACAATTACAAAGGGATGTTGATGAGTTGAGGAGCGAGTTGGGCATCGAGAAGCCAGTGGACTTGAGAGATATCAGAAAGAAAGAGAGGGCCAGGAAGAAGGCAGAAAAAGAAGCCAGAGAACGATCGGGCGATAGTTTGGGTATCAATTAAGAGGCTTTTGTAGATGAAAATATTGCTGTCATAGAAAGACTCCATCATACCAAACCACGGAAACCTTATGCTTGCTCCTCCGGCCCCAAAACGCCTTCATAGTGCTCACAGATCAAGCAAATCGTCGTCGTCGTCGTCCCATCCGCCCTTCCTCCTGCTAACAACAATTTTCTCCTCTTCCTTCTTCTCCGCAACCGCGTTCAATAACTCCTTCAGCTGCTCCTCTGTAACCTTCGACCGCAATTGTCCCGACCTTGCCAGCATAATCAACCTGTTCTCCACATCTGCCGCTCGTGATTCTTTGACCAGTCGTATGCGTCCTAAACGGTCTGCTGCTTCAGGCTCGAGTATTTGGTTCAGGATCGATTGGCGTGCTTCGGCTGGGGAAAATATTCAGATTTTGCGCCGGGAGGATTATGAGGGTTGTTTACCTTCCTGCTGCCTTGAAAAAGATAAGCATGAGACCTTAGAAACAAACACGTTTGATGGGAGGTTTACTGTCTGTCTTCCTGTCCACCGCCGCTGTTACCTCCGCTTGCCCCGCCAGCTCCTCCACCCTGGGTCTTGAGTTGCTCGAGCCGGGCTTTTCTGATCTGAAGAGAGCACCGTCAGTCAATATGTTCAGAACTATGCATTTAGGCATACTTGTGCTAGATCGTCGTCTTCCATGGTTGTCGCTTTTCAGGATCGTGTGCGCTGTAAGTTGCGTAACAAATGGAAAACAGCTGCTGCATGCAATTAAATGAGGGGCATCTCGTCACGTGCGCCTTGAACTTGGTAGCAAGACAAGACTAAGTGCCATGTTCATAGCTAGGTAGGTGAGTATAATAAGTAAGTTTTCATTCATCACTTGGAACTTAGGACATAATAATGCTCCAACGCAAACCAACAAGCATTACATCAAAGCCAATCATCATGTCCAGCGCAGACCGCCTCAAAACCATCCAGTCTATCTACGATAAACGGGCCCCAGCCTATGACAAGGAAGAAGGTTTCCATCTCTACCAAGCGGTAGATGAAAGTCCCTTAAACCCCGCAACAATGTGCTAGATCTAGCTTGCGGTACAGGCGCCATCACAATTCCCGCGAAGCAAGCCGTTGGCGTCTCTGGTATAGTCATCGGCGTTGATATTAGAAATGTAAGCCTTTCTATTGTCAGCGCGAAAGCAGAAAAACTCGGCCTAGACGTAAAATTCGTGAAACAAGACAGTAGCTCTCTGAGCGGGTTAGAGGGCATCGAGGAAAGGTTATTGAACCTTATTACCTGTGCTTCTGCTCTGGTCTTGATGAAGGTTCTCGCCACCGCAGTTAAAAGCCGGGGACGCTGTTGAAAAAGGCAGAAAGATTAATCTTCAACGTTCTGACCAGCCATAGCATGATCCAGGGGCTAGTCAATGACCGAGTTGCTCAGCAATTGGGGGTGCCTATAGCATACAACAGATCCTGGCTATCTTCCTCGGGTCGGTAGAAGAATTATTGACTGATGCCGGACTGGACACCGCAAAACTCTTCATAACTGGAATGTATCGGGAAATGCTGGAACTAGACGCAAAGAAAGCAGAAGAGATCGATGACATAGTAGCCCAAGGATGGTATAAGGAGCTCATCTCTGCCAAGCCGGAATCGAAGGACACTTTCTGTCGGGAAATGAGACGTTTGGTTGGGGAAGATGGAAAGATGAAAGAGTATCTAAAGTTCTATATCGCGGTAGGAACAAATGTTGTAACACTTATAATCAAGTAAATAGACGATGAAGGAATATGGACAAATCGTTGGAAATGAGCGGCGTGGACTCTTCGTATTATTTTACATTTTATTCGCTCCCCGATAATGCATCTCTCATACACACGCGATGCTGTTCAAACAAGTTGATACCTAGTACTGGCTGGCAGCAGACTGGCAAGCTTTCTGGAAGGGGAGTTAGCAATAATCCATTACCACATTATCGATCATCACATACCAGTTGTTCCAAGTACCACCCGCAGATCTGCATGTTGCCTTGGTTTTCATCCAAGCACTTTGTGAACTGCTTTGCGTCCACCTCGCAACTCCTCGCACCCCAGTTCTGGTTCTGCTCCTGGCCCTGGGAAGCAACGGCACCATTATCTGCCTGCTGCTCAGCTGGCTGGCTCGATCCTCCACCAAAGAAACCGCCGATTGCGTGGCCGATTGAGGATCCAACAGCAACTCCTCTGTTCTTTCATTAGCACATCCCGGAGCGGCGGAAAGCATGAGATACTTACGCTGCGGTGCTAGCCATTTGACCAAAGAGACCTGGGCCAGCGGAGCCCTGCTGCGCTTGGGCAGGGGGGGCAGCTTGCTGTGTTGCTGGTGGGTGGGCTGCAGTGGTCGCAGGGCGAGTCTGTTGCTTGGGAGGCGCTGCTGGCCGTTGGGGGGCAACAGTTGGGCGAGAGGGAGCTCGGCCACCTCCTGATCTTCCTTGACGAGGCATGATGTCGTTTATGTGTGTTCGGGGTTTGTTAGGTGGAATGGTTGATGGGGTTGAAGGAAGATTGGACTGGAAGGGAGAAAGTCCGCTGGAGTCAACAGCCTCGGAGTTAGCGCACTTTTTAAGCGGATGGCAACACCCTGTTGTATGATTGGTTGAGAGCAGGAGGTTTAAATACTCGAGCAAGGAGTAGCTGGTTTCGTATCACTTTCTTATATTCTAGTCAGCTGGCACAATAAAGTATGAAGCTTCACCATATCACAAATAAACGACCCATGCTATGCTGCCACAAACTAGCTGCGTAAAATCTCGCTTATTGTAGGTTATTTAATCAAAACTGCAAACCCCTTTCTTGCGCCGAGTGATGCAATTCAAAAAAATGGTCATACAATCCATTGCAACTTTTATCCACCAACGCCGCGCTGCCATAATGCCTCAACCCATTAACATCGTTCTCGTGAAAGCTCATTTCGCTTTCTTCTTCTCTTTCTCCTGTTGCTTGGGGCTCTTCTCTTTTCTCTTTTTTGTGTCTTTCTTCTTGGATTTCCCAGCCGAACTTGATGCCCCGGAGGTAGGAACTGACTCTGAAATCTCGCCCATCTTACGCCGCTTCCTCGATTTCTTCTTGTGGGGCACCGAAGCCTCTTTGACGCTCTCTGCAGAAGAATCAGGATCCGAATCAGACGACGAATCCTCAGCAGCTGGTGCGCTCTGGCCCTCCACAGCATCCGAGCTTCGCTTTTTGGCGTTCTTCCTCTCCGCGATCTGCTTGTTCAGCTCGTCGAATTTGATATGCGCTCTTGCTTTCTCTTTCGCCCTTAACTCTGCGGCCAGTAGCGAATCCCTCTCAGCCGCAGCCTGTGAATCATTAGTTATATGCACGCAAGAAGTCATCGCAGAGGGTTGATAGAGCGCGACATTCCTGAGCGCGATCTAGGAAAGAAGAACATACCAGACCAGGCTCCAGAAATCTCTTTGCAACAGCCTTGTCAATTGTCATCGTTCTAGTGGCAGGGGTCTCAGTAGCCTTGATCTTTCCAAAGTACTGCTTGACTCTGGTGAGTTCGGTGAAAACGGGATGTTCGCGGGCCTGGACACCATTAAGTCGTAGATATGCTAGAAAGTATTAGAAAGAAGGGGGATATGACGGGAACAACCCACAGAACAACATGGACTCAATTGCATAGGTGACCATAGTGTAGAGTTTGGCTTTGTCCAGCAGAGGCAGCTTTGAGGATGTTTCGGCGAGGGCGGTCTCCAGCAGCGGGGCGAGCGCCTGCTCCAGATCGTCGACTTCATCATCCAACTGCTCCAAGAGGTCCAGAACTCTAGTAGAATCCATTGCGCAGATGGTGTATTGTGTTGTTTTGTATTATGTTTACTTGTACTGGAGATGCGTTGCTTCAATAAATTGCGCCCAAACTTTTTGATGCGGCCGCCGGCGCGTGCAGGGGTCGAAGGAGGCGTTTTGCAAGGATCATCGACGCTTTTTCCTCCCGGGAATTGCTCGTAAATATTTCTTCCAACGACAACCTCTGAATTTGCAACTCCACCTGTTGACGTCTTCCATATTCTGTGCCGCCCTCCTCTGTACCATATTCTCTTCTTTCGTCCTCCCTCTGTTTATTTGTAATATTATCTACTAGATCTAGCCACTCTCACGCCCTACGACTCGAGCACGATTCAGCCTCCAGCTTCATATCCTCCGTCGCCTCCTTATCTTCACCTCGCACATTTCCGTCCACAACTTTCCTCCTGCTACATGTCGACATAAAAGCCCTCCGCCGGCGCACATCATACCACTAGAGCGAGTGGCCTGGACCGCCCTGCCATGAGTCGACTCCAATAACCACCGATAATATTTCATCCTGTCTCTTCCAATTTGCGGCCGTCCGCTGTTGCGGGTGTTTCTCAGAATACCTCGTAACCTCCAATGGCATTGCGATAACCTTGGTGATGGCCGGGTGGCCATGAGGTGCTTGTCGACGCATTCTAGAACATATTGGTGGCCGCGGCGGAAACTTCACGAGCGCGTCTGTATCAGTCTTATGCTTCCGGGAGGGCGAAGGCGCTACAACATTCTACCTCAGAAACATGAACGATACGACCCTGCGCAAGATTTACCATTTTGTGATGGATGGCCAGAACGTTTGATAAGAGAAGGTCTTCCTGGACGCTTGAAAAGGAGGAGCATTCCTAAAAATATCAATTTTGAAGGGATATTGAACGTACCAGCAGTGAGGAGAAGCGTGGATGATGAAAATTCACGCGAGCATGGTGAAGAGTCTACGGAGGATCTGGAAGGGCCTGGGGGTATCTCGGAACTATCAACTTCGGAGAGAGATATGAGGGCCAACAAAGAAGTCCAAGAGAGGCAAAGTCTAGGAGATCGCAGAACCATCCCTTACTCACCCATGGACGATGTTCTGGATTTTAGGGGTGTTGCGTTGTCGAATCCTACATCTTCGTCTGAAGATCAGGAACCTGCAGAGAATCCCCAGAAACAAGAAGTGGAAGTATTGGATAGTCCAGGCCAGACTTCAAATCCCTGGTCAGAAGTTCTTGACCAAGACGCATCTACTTCTGAAATCGAAGAGGAACCGTGGGAGCAGGAACTCCACACTGCTACCGACAATCGGGTTGACGTGGAAAACGAACATTCCAGCACGATACATGTCCTTGGTAGTGGTCCTACAGGAAAGTTCATCGCGCATTCGATTGCCGCGCTTTCCCATGCGCCACCAGTCACTTTGCTACTTCATACGAATAGACTGATGAGGAAATGGAATTCGGAGGGTCGGGCTGTGTCAGTTTTTCGGGATGGTAAGCTTTCTGCACAATCTAAGATCCAAGTCGAGTTTGCCCGGGACGACGATACAAGGGCATTTCAAGGAGGCCAGAACGGCCCATATCAACATACCGAACGGTCGAACTCCATCATAAAACATCTGATTGTTACCACGGACGGGCCGTCCACTTTACCAGCCCTATCTAGGATCATGCACCGCCTTCGATCTTGGTCGACAATTCTCTTTTTGCAGGATGGTATGGGCATCGTGGACAAAGTGAACGACGTTGTCTTCCCAGACCCCCGCCGCAGACCTAATTATGCTCTTGGGAACATGACACATAAATTGACGCCAACCGAAAAGGACTTTACTATCTTTGAAAGGAAGTCAGGCGGCATTTCTTTCAGTACCCTCGTTCGGGCTACACATGCTAGGAATGAAGCCCTGGATAGCGACCGAAACCCCCTGGTTCGAAGGTTGGATCCCAATTGGTCGCCATTCTTGTACTTAATGCGCACATTGACCAAATCTCCTGAATTGCAGGTACATGCTGTACCTCGCACCGAGTTTCATATGGAACAGCTTGAGAAACTCGCCATCAACGCAACTTTAGGCCCCTTGTCGGTCCTCTACGACTGTCCGAACGACCAACTGCTCCATAACTACAACGTGTGCCAGACAATGCGGCTCATTCTGAAGGAGACTTCATTGATCCTACAGTCCCTACCCGAGCTTTCCAAGGCACCGAAAATCCAGAAACACTTCAGTGCTCAGCGACTCGAATGGATGATGGTTTCAATAATAAAAAAAACTGGTGGAAATTCGACAACAATGCTGCAAGAGATCAAAGATGGCAAGAGATCAGGAGTAGAGTTCTACAACGGCTACCTAGTTCGCCGGGCCACGGAATTGGGCATTCCATGCCCTCATAATGAGATGTTGCTTGCTATGGTCAACGCGAAGTCAACGATTAGAAAACGGAGAGATGATTCGTACATACCAATCCGCAATGGACGTTAATAGGACTCGTTGCTTGTAAACATAGATGGGTGTTTGGCGTTCAAAGGCGTCTGTATATAGAAGTGTAATACTGAGTTTACTCACTTATTAAAGGCAATCAATTGTCAAGAATTTGTGCATTCAAACCAAACCTAAGGCGCGATGTCGAAGATGAAGGAACGAAGGGGGCCTAGCCGCCGATTAAGCTAACCCCCCGATCCCCTAATGTCTCCACTTATTTGGCGTGGCGAGATCTGCCCCGCAATGCTCAGCTCTGGTGACGCCGATCTACGGAGCTTTTTATTTTTTTGTGACTCCTCAAAGCCATCAACACATACCGGCGGGACGCACTTAAATTTCTTCTGCCATTTCCATTCCATAACCTTGTCAAAATGTCTTCCCAATTCCCCAGTAAAAAGATTGGTAAGTCAACCAATTGGCCTTTGAAGCATGGAGTTCGAACGCAATTGACCCCGCCAATGCCTGATGGACTTTGCTAACCTTTCCCAGGTGTTCTTGGCTGCACTGGCTCTGTAGGCCAGCGATTCATCTTGCTACTTTCTCAGCATCCGCATTTCAAAATACATGCTTTGGGAGCTTCGTCGCGGTCGGCCGGCAAGAAATACAAAGATGCTGTGAGTTGGAAGCAAGCATCGCCCATGGGCCGACATGTGGAGGGATTGGTGGTCAAGGAGTGCAAAGCCAGCGAGTTTGCGGACTGTGACATTGTTTTCAGTGGCCTGGACGCTGATGTTGCTGGCGATATTGGTAAGTGAGCCATTAAGGAGCATGTTTACAGCACTAATGCCCTACAGAGATGGAATTTCTCAAAGCCGAGTTGGCCGTGTTCTCGAACGCCAAAAACTATCGCAAAGATCCTCTCGTTCCTCTCGTTGTCCCTACCGTCAATCTACCACATCTCGACGTTATTCATCATCAACGAAAGCAATACGGCCTCAAGAAAGGCTTCTTGGTCTGCAACTCGAACTGTGCGGTTATTGGGATAGTTATTCCTTTCGCCGCAATCCAGAAACAGTTCGGAGAAGTTGATCAAGTTAGTGTGGTGACAATGCAAGCTGTGTCTGGCGCTGGATATCCTGGAGTCAGCAGCATGGATATTTTGGATAACGTGGTGCCTTTCATATCCGGCGAGGAAGATAAGTTGGAAACCGAAGCACAAAAGATTCTAGGAGCGGTAAATGGTGAGGTCACCGGGTTCACGAACCAATCTGCCTTGAAGATTTCGGCCGCTTGCAACAGAGTTGCCGTTCTCGACGGGCATATGGCTTGCGTTTCGCTGCGATTCAAGAACAGGGATGGCCCAAAACCCTCTGCGGAAGCTGTCAAGAAAGCCCTTAGTGGTTATGTGAGCGAGGCACAGAAATTGGGTTGTCCATCGGCTCCTAAGCCTGCGATTATGGTGATGGAAGAGCCCGATCGTCCACAGCCAAGACTGGACAGGAATACTCAGAATGGATACACAGTTAGCGTGGGACGAGTAAGGGAAGATGAGAGTGGTATCTTTGATTTGAAATTTGTTGCATTAAGTCATAACAGTAAGTCTTTCTTGCTCCTACCCACGCTTCTGCTAACATATCCGTGATAGCTGTGATTGGAGCTGCAGGGTCCTCAATATTGAACGCCGAGGCGGCGGTACTCAAGGGATACATCTAAGATGCTTGCAGTTCTAGCTACAAGACATAATGATTAGATGGTTGAAAGTGGGTCCTGAGCGTCTAGAGTTGTCCTGGAGATAAATAAAAGTTAAACTCATTGAAAAGATGCGCACTAAACTTTTCAAACCTCTGTAATATGGTTTCTGTACCTTATGTCAAGTAGCATATAAAAAGGAACATTGCGAGATCCAGTTCTGATTACCTGTAGAAAGTCAGGAAACTTGAAAACTGCGGTTATTTTTCGCCCTCATATTCGCTCACCCCGCGTGAGATATTCCCTCTCCCATGGAATAAAGAAAATATTGATTTGAGTAACGAAGAGTTCCGTCAGTATCATTTCTTGAGAAATTTGAGGAGACGCACGTGACATGATCTGTTAGGTTTCGCTTATGTGCCCCGAAGGAGCTAGACCTACATGGTTCATCGCACCCTTTGATTTCCCCAAAATACCTGTAAATTTTCAACCTCCAATCGACAACCACCAACAACAACCCTTCCTTTGTTTCTCACGACACCGAGCAGCAAAAGGCCAAAAGAAAATTATGGGGCGTGGACCGTAAGTAATCCCCGAGTCCATTCTGTCGCGATCATGGCAGACTTCCAGCTTCGAAAATGGTCAAGGAGAGCGCGAGATATCTCGAACATTTGCGACGTCAATATTTCGAATTATTTCTCCCCGCCCTGTCTCGAACTTGTACACAGTGTCTATGTCAAGCATTTGCTAATTGCATTTCCTCTACAGAAAGAAGCACCAAAAGCGCTTGAGCGCTCCATCGCATTGGCTTCTGGACAAATTGTCTGGTGCCTATGCTCCTCGTCCATCCGCTGGTCCTCACAAGCTCCGCGACTGCATGCCTCTCATCGTCTTCATCCGAAACCGTCTAAAGTATGCTCTCAATGCCCGTGAGACCAAGGCCATCGTCATGCAACGCTTGATCAAGGTTGATGGCAAGGTCCGAACCGACGCCACCTACCCAGCAGGCTTCATGGACGTTATCGGCATCGAGAAGACTGGCGAGAACTTCCGTCTGGTTTACGACACCAAGGGCCGCTTCACCGTCCACCGAATCCAGGCAGAGGAGGCAGAATACAAGCTTGGCAAGGTCAAGAGAGTGCAGTTGGGCAAAGGAGGCATCCCATTCTTGGTCACGCACGATGCGAGAACGTAAGTTCTAGACATCATTCAGCCGTTGGTCCAAGCTTTGGTCGATCCGCCTGCCACGAGAAATCGGGGCTGGATCAACGGTTTCCCTACAATTCCTCCAGAAATGCTGACAAAAAATTTCCTGTGTAGTATCCGCTACCCTGACCCAGCCATCAAGGTCAACGACACCGTCAAGATCGAGCTCGCAACCGGCAAGATCACCGACCACATTAAATTCGACACTGGTGTCATCGCCATGGTCACTGGTGGTCGTAACATGGGTCGTGTTGGTGTCATCACTCACCGAGAGCGCCACGACGGAGGTTTCAACATTGTCCACATCAAGGATGCCATAGACAACTCCTTCGCTACTCGTGAGGGTAACGTCTTCGTCATCGGTTCTGAGAAGCCATGGATCTCGCTGCCAAAGGGCAAGGGTGTCAAGCTGACCATTGCAGAGGAGAGAGATCGCAGACGTGCCCATGCCATTGCAGGCCAGTAAGTGTTAACTTTGCTTTGGGTCACGATGGGTTATGGATGGAGTATTTGGACTTTGCTATGGTGCTCCTTTTGAGCAAAAAGTCATACAGATAGCGGAATAGTGAACCAATACCATGAAATGTAAAACCTTTCTTGTCACAAGGTTGGAGGAGCTCCATGTCTCATTTTGCATTCGGATTCGAATATCCCACAGCTAACCACTTTGAGGGGACCGGGTAAGCGGCAGATAGTGAGGCTGTGAATCCTTCAGTCTGTAATTATTGATGTACCCCCATGAAGATCCCTGTCCAGCGTTAGTTTGTTGAGCCCAGTAGGCCCTGCCCTCGTCTTTTGGGGCTTTGCATCACGAGGCTCACATTGATGGAGGGGCCAGGGATCAAGATCCAGACACTATTCTGATGGGTAAAAAGCCTTGAAAGCCAACGGTAAAGAAGGATTGCCAATGCAGGTGAGATTTAGATTATGGCAAATCACTGTTCAGACTCGTCAGCGCTGCGGGGCAAGTTTCTCTGAGGTAAGAAGAACAGCATTGAGGGAAACTCTGTACGAGAAATGAGGAGTTAGCCGTGAGGGGAAAGAGGCCTCGTGCGCTCTGACGGTGAGGACAAATCGGTATGGTGACTGGACCATGGACTCCTTTGGCTGGTTGTTTCTGCAGTGCTCGCTTTCAAGATCGGTATTACAGTCAGTGTCAGCGCAAGGCTCGAGGGGGCTTGCTTGTGGAGGCTTGCAGGACTTTTTGGGGGCAACTCCAGCGGCGTGGGGTAACATAACACTTGCGGTTGCGCACGCTCGGCGGCTTGGCAGTGAACATGAGCGTGAGCTGGGAGTGGCTGCCCTACTGCCCTTAATTTGCGTTTCTCCTACATAAGCATAGCGGCAGTGGAGAAGTTGCGTTGGTGGCTTTGAGGTGCGATTCGACACTTGTACAGGATAGACGAAAGAGTGGGATGCACCTGGACGAGGGGCGACGACGAACTAAGTGGAGGTGGAGTCGGTCACTGATCACAGATCACAGCTAGGGACAGCTTCGTTCATGTGGATTGATATCGAGATATCGAGGCACATATAAATCATCGTCGAATTGCCATGACTCTTGCTCTCTCTTGAATGAGTTTTCGACGTGAATCAGAACTTCAGAACTTGCACTTCATGATCCAACGTCCACGGACCAACGCAGCACACAGCACATCACCACGCTCACCTTGTACTCGAGCCATACCATACCATACCATACCATACCATACCATACCATACGTAAAAGACAGCGAATGGTCCCCCTCAACACATTCTCCACTTGTGAAGCCTAGCTTAGTATTACAATACTAGTACTCAGCGCAAACAGCAAGTACAACCCGGCATTTCATACACAAAAGGAACCGCAGCCCCCGCATTCGAACGTTCGAATTCAAGTTTCCCTTCAAATCGAATCGCGTTACACTTCAACGGTCAAAAGTTGAGGGTTGCACGCCGAAGATTTTCACAGGGGCTGACGACCAGAAATACGATCTGATCTCATCAGATCTGGCTGCATTATACTACCGAACCGCATCGTGCTGTAAGCTTATTATTGATAATCGATAATCCTTGCCGGTAAGATGCAGATGCAGATGCAGATGCAGATGCCTATCTGCAGATCGGTATTCCGACTCGGCACGCCCATTAGGGGCTTCGCTTCCAGAAGATCACCATTGACCCCGCCCTCGCCCTCGGCCCCGCCATCGCTATGGACGAAGTCGCAGAACTCCTCGAGATGCAGATGGAACAGCTCACGAGCTTCGGATCCAACGCGTACTAAGGCTGTCGGGGGAATTGGCAGAGGCGTGCGGACGGGATGGAATACTTTCAGCGTCATAACTCTGCTCGCTGGAACTGCTGCAGCCGCGCATGCGTTTGCCACGTTCCAAGCGAATTCAAAGGCGGCAAGGGCGAGAGACTATTCCAGTCCTACAAAATTCATCGAGCCCAGCTATGCGACTGTTGGTGCTTTGGAGGCAGTAAGCGTTGCCAAAAGCTGCTCTTATTCTGGAATTGTCAAATAACAATAAAACCACAGGCCATTCAAGAAATCCGCCAAGCAACAGGTGACGAAGACACAATATCTACAGACCCAGAAGACTTGTTAGCGCACGGCTATTCTGAATGGTCCACAATCAATCCAGACAGCCTTCCAGTTGCAGTAGCATATCCAAAGTCAACCGCAGGCAAGTGAAACTTTTTCAAACACTAATTCACCTTTTCTCTCGCCTCTCCCCCCAACCCACAACAAAGTAAAGCTGGGATATCCTCACGCTTTCTTCCTCATTTTGCATAAACATGTCACTAACTATCAGGTTACGACCAGCAGAAGTATCCAAGTTAGCAAAAATCTGCTACAAGTACCGAGTTCCCATCATCCCATACTCCGGCGGCTCAAGTCTCGAAGGAAACTTCTCTGCTCCCTATGGCGGTATCAGTGTTGATTTTGCCTACATGGATCAGATTGTCAACTTGTTTCAGGACGATATGTAAGTATCATTTTCACAGAGTAAACTTCGCGTTTCTCTAGGTTCATTCTTGAAGTGACTTGGTCTCTTCTTGCCCTTTATTTGCTCCCCCAGTGTTCCCTCAGAGCCTATGCTAACCTTGAAATTTTGACGTTTAGGGATGTTGTAGTCCAGCCCTCCGGTGATTGAACTATTCCTATACGCTTTTGGTCACCCTTCTTGGAAAGTCTAAAAGCACATCCAGAGATGCAAAGCTAACTTCACATGTTTCGTAGTATCTTGGATGGAATTGAACGAAGAGCTTGCCAAACGCCAAACAGGGCTGTTCTTTCCAGTAGATCCTGGTCCAAGCGCCAAGATAGGAGGTATGGTAGGTACAAACTGCTCCGGAACCAACGCAGTACGGTACGGTACAATGAAAGATTGGGTCATAAACCTTACCGTTGTGCTTGCTGATGGTACTATCATCAAAACGAAACGCCGGCCAAGAAAAACATCTGCTGGTTACAATCTCAACAGGTGAGTTCACCCCGTCAAAGCACTTACTGGGATCAACGTCTCGCTTATATTTCATGAGATATTAAACCAGCTTGTCAGAATAGGGCTGACTTTGGTTACAAGCCTTTTCGTAGGATCTGAGGGTACACTTGGTCTCGTCACAGAAATAACTCTGAAGTTGGCCGTCATACCGCAAGAATTCTCTGTCGCGGTGGTTACTTTCCCGTCGATCCGAGACGCTGCATCCGCGGCCGCCGGCGTCATGAGAGCTGGTGTTCAGGTGGCTGCTATGGAGATAATGGATGAGGTACAGATGCAGGTCGTCAATCTCTCTGGCTCTACTGCGCCGAGAAAATGGAAAGAACTTCCTACTTTGTTTTTCAAATTCAGCGGCACAAAGGCGTCAGTCAGAGAGAATATCGCTATGGTCGGTGCTATCGCCAAGGCGCATCGTGGAGGGGACTTCGAGTTCGCAAAAGATGTCAAGGAGCAAAAAATGCTATGGAGCGCTAGGAAGGAGAGCCTTTGGTCGATGATGTCTTTGAGGAAAGAGGGCAACGAAGTGTGGAGCACTGACGTTGCAGTTCCATTTTCGAGGCTGGCTGATATTATCGAAATCAGCAAAAAAGGTACTCGACTCCACACTCGCGAAACATTCCAGACCTTCTACTAATCTGCCTATAGAAATGGACGACTTAGGTCTATTTGCAAGCGTCTTGGGCCATATAGGCGACGGCAACTTCCACGAAAGCATCATGTACGATCGCCGAATCGAGGGAGAGCGGGAGAAGGTTGAAAAGTGCGTGAAGAACATGGTCGATAGGGCATTAGAGATGGAAGGCACTTGCACAGTGAGTCTCACTTTCCCGCCGCTTGCTCTGAGCTATTCTTAACTTCACGTCTGCAGGGAGAGCATGGAATTGGGATTGGCAAGAAGGAAGCGCTATTAAAGGAAGTGGGTCTCGATACGCTGGGTGTGATGAAGTCCATCAAACAAGCGTTGGATCCGTTCTGGATCATGAATCCCGGAAAGATCATGGACGTGCCATCTTGATATTTCATTTCGGCTTATGGGCCGAGATTTTGAGGGGCAGCAAGGCCAGGCGGAACTGGAAAAACGGCGTATATCGCCATCTGGGGCCGATCTTAGCATGTAGATTTCATTTTCTATGTCCCGGTTTGCATATTTCGGTGGTTTTCCTGCATGCTGGAGTCTGATTTCTTTCTTTCGGTCAGTGGACACTAGATCCATCATCCTCGCGGATGTAAAAGCATAGGGACGGATTCAGGGGCAATGACTACCATCAAAATCAAAACAGCTCTTGAGAAGTATTTGCTGTAAAATACGTCCTTTTCGTCCGACGTACCAAGTGAAGAGAGAATGGAGGCTGACCTGGCCCGTCCCCCTTCCACCCAAAGGCGTGCAGGTCAGGGCGGGAACCACCTTGCAAACACGGCACGTTTGGAGGAAGCAAACTACAGAAAGTCGGTCTGCGTTGCAACGTGGTACATTCGGAGAATTGTAGTGGAGTTTTTTCCCCAACGGTGAACCCAAAAGCAATTAACTCCCAGACTGAATCAAGGTCTTGATGTCAAAAGGGGGTGGGGGAACCCCCACACTTTTTCTTCTGGCCCTGGCCCGCGACTTTATCGAAGACTTGCGGTATGACATCGACCTCTTTGAAGACGGCTGTGGAGACACCACACAGGTGTACCTCCCACGCTGATAATGTAGACAGGGGCTGGGATAATTCGATCTGGGCTTTGATTTGTAGTGGCCTGATTGCACTTGAACCCCTACACACTCGAAAATCCGTCCAAGATTATGAATCAAAGCACTTCCGGGCGAACGCACGATTTTGGCGGGTAGGTTGGATATGGAGGGAAAGAGCGACTCACCTGGCATCGCCTTATATGCAGGTGGCCTTGGATACTTCACATGGAGCAGATTATTGAACTGCCAAGGAACCACCAGAACTAAGACCGATCTGTTCAAAGGCATACGCCATGAGCAATGAATCTTGGCCTCCGCGCGCTGACCTGGATCTAGCGAAGGCAGTCAGGTTGCGAACGAACAGTATGATAGAATGAGGCAAGAGGGAGGAAGGGACGAAGTTCGGTGGAATTAAGGTAGAAGCTTTGACTGGCTTTGAACTTAAAAGCGAGGAAGGAAGGATGGATTGACACGTGATCTCGTGTTTCGCGTGGGTCCTGGTGGTCCTGTCTCCAAATGCTTAATTTCACTGGTTGCTTGCTGAACGCGCATTTCACAACACCAGCAGAACCAAAGGCCAAGGGTATCATCAAGACAAGACGTGAGCCTTTGCTTCCTCCTTCTTCGTCCTTGTCTGCTTTCATTGTCTTTCGGGCAAAGTCTAGTTAAAGGTAAATCTAACGGCAAAGCGCTCTTCATCTTCTTCTGGTCTCATCTTCCACCCCCGTGTTGTCCTCAAACAAAAAGCAATCGTTGCGCGGGTACCAGCATTGGTTGCTTCACGCTGCTTTGCTAACTTTTGCCTCTTTGCGCATGTTCTTCTTCTTGCTCTCCTTCTTGTTCTTCATCCTTTTTCTCGGCTTGGCTGGCTTGAGTTGACAGGTCGTTTCTCCACCATTCACCAGATCCTGATTATTTCCTCATTCACTCACTGCTACTCGCGTAACACAACCACTTCCCTGTCTCAT
>QGMK01000293.1:0-30021 GCA_007825345.1 Lachnellula suecica
TTTGTTTTATTTTTATTATTAATATAATAATTTGTTATATAACTTTAAAAACAATTATTTTTAATGAAAAATAGTCACTTTGCTTCTTATAATCACTCCGCTTCTGCTTATTAAAGGGAAGGGCCTATTTAATACAGTGCGAGGCCCGAGAGCATCCACGATTAGAGGGTTAGAACTTAGTGAAAGGAGGGCATCGATTTGGGCCTTGATCGTGTGAGGATATCGGCACGTGATTTATTGCCTCACTTCACAAGTGCTTCGACAAGTCTTAGAAGGGTCCCGAATCACGCTTCATGTGTAATTGGCATACAGTTTGAGTAGATATAATAGGCAAAATATTGATCAAGATGAGTACGAAGTAACGAATTGGGAAACCGGAACTGCCGGCAATGCCTCGTCACCCAAGACGTATAAGTGGGCCAAGGATCATCCCGCCGTGAAAGACTACAGCTGCATTGAAACAATGACCCAAACGTTGGCACATCATCAGACTCAAGTCAATGAAGATAAGTTATCTATGACTAAGTGCTTATCTTACAAAAGGCTTGCTCTATTCAATGGCCTTCATTCACTCTAAATATGCTCAAATAAATATGTTCGAAATTTGAGGCCTACCACTGCCCCTACACCACTACTCAGAAATCTGCGCGCTAAATGGGAATAATCTAGAAGAGATTTCCGAAGATACGGACGGCAAGGTTCTGCTTCTTCTCCGCACCCTTGTATTCGGCGAGGTTGCGACGTCTGTCCTCTTCGGAGACGTTGGGGCCACTGATGTAAACCTGTTCTGCTCGCATGCCAGAGTAGATATCGATATCCCTGATCTTGACGTAAAATGGGCGATCCTCTGGTCGCACGAACCAGCTGTAGATTTTCCATCCGAGGTATAGCGCGATGAGGAAGGGGCCGGCGAGATATGCTTGGAAGAAGAGGTTGGCGGTCAAGTAGGGGCCTCCGATTGGGTACAGAGCGGTGTAGAATTGTGCCATCAGGGCGATTATGTTGATGAACAAACAGATATAGGATCCCCAGATACCAAAGGCAGCTTTGAAAGGCAGTTCATCTGTGCTGTGACCAGCGGCTTTCCTGCATGTTGTTAGTCACGAAATCCTTAGCCGCCAATGCAGTTTGAAGCTTACCAGGCACTACGGAAGCGAATATGTGCTAGAGCAATACTGCCATAGATGAAGAGGATGGAGAGACCCGACAACGAAAGAAGCCAGTTGAAGATGACTCCGCCATTATCCGCCAAATTGATGAAAGCCAAGCATCCAAACAGAAGTTGGAGGACGACTGTGGAGATTGGGCGACCGTGTTTGTCAATGTATGCCAAGAATCCGGGGCCCATTCCTGTGCAGAAGTTAGCATGTGTGGAAGTTATGGAACCGGTTGATTATCTACCATTTCCGGCCAGAGCCTGAATCGTCCGAGTCGAACCAAAAGTGCAGGAGTTGGCCACACTCATAACAGAAATCAAAATAACGGCATTGAAAATTCCTGGCAGGACCTTGATCCCCGCGGATTCAATGGCGATGACGAAGGGTGAGGTACGGGATTCGGCGCCTTCCTGCTTATAGTAATCACTGTCGTATGGGACAATCAATCCAACAAGGAAGAGATTGACGATGTAGAAAATAGCGATACGCCAAACGACCTGCTTGGAAGCTTTTGGAATCTCCTTTACAGGGTCAGCGGTCTCGGCAGCAGCTAAACCAGTAAGCTCAGTGCCAGTGTATGCAAAAGCTGCGGTAACGAAAACGCTACAGAAGCCGTGGAAGCCATTATTGAAAGCACCAGGGTTATGCCTGTATTTCGTTATTAACCTGGCCCGTAGCCACATGCAAAGGTTCAGCATACCAGTATTTTGCACCAATATAGCCTCTGTCGTCTGTCGGGACACCACCGCAATCAATGATGATTCCCAGAATCATGAAGCCTATGCAAGCAATGATCTTCATGATACTGAGGACGAACTCGACCTGCTTCAGTTAGCTCGGTTTCTGTGATGGGCTCGGTAAACTCGCCTCTCCATAACCCTTCACGCCAAAGAGCTGGATGGCAACCAAAGCGACAAGCAACGGGACGATCCAGGCGGCGTTGCTAATTCCTTCCGATCCGGGCCAGAAGTGAATGATGTTGCAGGCAGCAGAGATCTCAAAAGGAAGGACAGTAAGCCAACTGATAGCATATTGCCAGCCGCATGCGAATCCCCAAGAGGGATCAACGAAGCGGCAGATGTACATAGTGAAGGCTCCGTTCACCGGGTATAAGACGGCCAATTCTGCAAGTGCTTGCATCACGAGGTAACTAAGGGAGCGAGTCAACCAAAGACGAGCCTGTCAGCAAAATCGAGAATAAACATACACCATGAAGCCTGAAATTATGTTAGTGACCACGTCGCAAATTAATGGCGTTTAACGTACCAACAATCATAAAGCCAAGAAGCACAGAAGCAGGTCCACCATTCTGGAAGGCGCTGCCAGAACCGACGAAAAGACCAGCACCAATCGCACCACCACTATAGGCTTGTATTAGTATACAGGATGATCGCCTTGGAGTGCTGAACTCACATCGCAATCATCTGCATGTGTCTGCCTTTCAAGTCCTTGTGTAGCGCGTTTCCGCCTGTGACAGCCAGATGTTCTGGGTCACTGCTCCCATCTTGTGTGGGCGAATAGCCCGGAGTAACGTTGGCATGCTTCTCAGAGAGACCGCCGACTTCTTCGTGTTTGAGACTCATCGTTGCGGCGCGTGGTGGTGAGGGGAAGAATAAGCAAGGAAGACGTGAGGTCAGAATTGGATAAACAGCTACCACGCGACCTTTTCTAGGAACCTCCAGGGACCCAAGCTATTGCTGCGCCGCTAGTAGTCGGTGGCTAGGATCGTGATTGACACTAAAGTACGTGCAGTTATCATAGCGAATCACTGAAAGTAGATAAGAGTCACGACCTGTGAATGGCTGCATTTGAACCGATGATAATTGAATCCCACACTTGGGGAAGGTAGCACGGTAGTAGCCCCGCGAGCCGTGTCAGCTCACGTGTAATTGGTCGGAATGACCAGGTTCGGCGGAAATTGGAGGCCTTCTGGTCTCTTCTGGACCGCTTCTAGGGTAAAGTGGCGTTCGTGGCTGTCAGCGACCAACCACCTTCCTTATCTGCAGAAGTCTGGGGTATGTGATTGGTCTCCTAGAGGCCCCTCCTTCTCGGCCTCCCCGTCTGGCAAGCGGATCTTATCAGGGGACTCGAATCATATTTATAAATAAGTGTTTTCTTTTCTTTCCACAGAATCGCCAAGTTGGAGAAAGTCCGCGCACTTGTATCCGCTCTCGATTTTAGCTTTTGTTGGACGGCCAAGTTATGCTTATCAAGGCTTATGTTGGTGATAAGCTCAGAGTGAGATTAATTTACGGCATCACGGGGATAGCGCGCGGAAATTAGCGAGGTTACGAGGTAGCCCCTGAGATATTTAGAGCGATCTTCTCTTGGCAAGTGACTGATCCAGCTGCTGAAGTTGTATTTCGAAAACCCAGTACGAAAGTTGCGGTCTCTCAGAACGTTAAGTTCACGCTCTATTGATACCACGAAAAAGAGCTCTGGCTCATCATGATTCATGACTTCTCCCCATCCCGCGGATCTCGCTTAAAAAGGGGCCACCGGTCTTTAAGGATTCGTCGTGGACACTCCGCCTCAGATTCTCAATACCGGATGTCGGAGGATGCACTTGAAAATATAGCAGTATATGAAAATAGGACACATTGTTTCAGCAGCTCCTACAAATACAACCCCAGCCTCGACCCGGTCTCCACTTCCACGTGTGCCTGAGCCAACCTACGATCGGCTGCAATTTTCCACCACTCTTCCGCAAAAATCTCAGAGCCTCCAGATTTTGTACTCTTGGAACTCTCTCTGAAATCATTCCTGGAAAGTCTTTCCGGAAATGGTCCGATAATCTCCAAATGCTGTGCCTGATCACTTGATCGGACTGTTAGTGCGGTCTCACATCGTCCCACAAGCCACCAACGTATTACACATGTGCATATGAATTTCGAAATGTTGCTCGCAGCAAAGTCAATATGCAATATTTGCGAAACTTATAGCCATTTTCGAACGCGGAAATATGCTTATATTTACTGATTAGATTAGATCCTGCAAGAGTCCTTGACGTCACGAAGGCGCGTCGGACGTGAACGTGGAAAAAACGCCAAAAAGCAACTTCCAAGATCTAAGTTGACTTTCCCACCGCGCCTTCAGCTGTGCAACCGAGTACCGCGCACTATGGAACACGACTCCTTAAGCAGGTCAAGATCCTCTCCATTCTTTCATCTACGATAACGCACTTCAAGAATGGCCACCTTCTTTCCGCACCTCACCGCAACGGGACCCGCGCCACCAGCACGAGAAGTCGCGGCTGTCTATCAACGAGAATTCTACAAACGCGTCGCAGAAGGCTCCCTACGACCCATCGTCCTCCCATACCACCTCTACGGCCTCTTCCTCCTCGTTGTATACCTCCTCATACCGCATACGAAGCGTCCGTGGCTGTACAAGGCAAGATGGCTGGTTCTTGGGGTTATAACGGCTTTTCAGTGGAAGACATTGGGGGAGGTTAGCAGTGCAAGCTTGGCTACGTCGTTCGCGGCTGGTTTGGTCTCTGCTTGGGGAGTTGTGGAGAGTGCAATGTGGCTCGTGTTTTACAGGCCCCAATTCGATTCGAAGAGGGTGCAACCCAGAGTCAAGAGCGGGGGCGGGGTGGGCAACAACGAGGAGGACAATTCTCCCCATAATGCAGATCATGCAAGCTGTCAACTTGGAGAACGACCGGCAAACGGCCACGCAAACGGGAAAGCACAGGAGGGATCACACAGTGTGGTGCGTGAGCATGGAAGTGCGGTCGATGATGGGACATCCTCCATGGAGTATTATTGGCAGCCTTATCCCAAGACACTTGGCGAACGGATACCCTGGATCCTTGACCATACCATAAACTTCCGTGGACCGGGGTGGAATTGGGCAGTACCATCTCTACCGCCGTTTCCTCCCGCCGTCAAACGAGGCCTCGGAGAAGCTTCCAGCATTCAACCGAGATCTCGAATTTCCAAGTTTGGTCTGAAGAGATTTGATACCCGTCGAGAGCTTTTTTGGGGGGTCTTTCCGAAGTTCGTCTTGGGCTATTTTCTTCTAGATGTCATGAAGACGTTCATGGTGAAAGATCCCTATTTCATATTCGGACCTACAACTTACGCCCTGCCATCATACCTCCAAGGCGTCTCCCCAATCGCAGTATACTGTGTCCGCCAGATAATTACCTTTGTTGCTGTCATTCTAGCTCTAGACATGGTGTTCATGCTAGGTCCGATCGTCTGCGGTCTCCTCCTCGGGCCTAAGGTTCTTGGTCTTAGAGGAGAACCTTGGCAATACCCCACAACATTTGGACCCTTTGCAAACGTCTTGTACCGAGGATTGGGAGGCCTTTGGGGGGGTTATTGGCACCAGTCATTCCGTTTCGCTTTCTCCGCTCCGACAAATTACCTATTACGAAGCGGATACATTGAACCAAGATCATGGACTGCTGCCTTGGTTGGTCTGATTTTCGCCTTCGGTGTATCAGGGTTTCTGCATGCTTGGGGCTCAATCACCCAGCTTCCCCACACTTATCCATGGCATATGCCCCTCTTCTTCATGCTGCAAATTCCAGGAATAATAATTCAAAGCTCTGTTTCGTCGCACTTCAAGTCGAAAATTGAAAAACTTCCAATGTTTGTCAGAATGGCCGGCAATTTGGCGTTTGCGGCTTTGTGGCTTCTGTCTACATCGTGGCTTCTTACAGATGACTTTGCACGGGGTGGGATATGGCTGGTCGAGCCTGTCCCTATCAGCCCCATGAGAGGCTTGGGATTTGGGGATGAAGGCGATGGCTGGTGGTGCTGGGGCGATGGAGGAGTTGGTTGGTATACTGGCAAGCATTGGTGGGAGAGTGGCATTGCTCTTTGATGCTTCCGCACGATTTCATGATTCAAGAGGAAAATAGAAGGCTTATAGAAGGATTGGTTGGAGTCAAAGCGGCGTTGCGTTCATGGTTGGTTCAACTTGGTTGAGGATTTAATTTCAAATAAAAAGTCTTGTCGTCGCCCATCTTCTCGTTTAATGGATTCATACGAGCAAGCATTTCAAGTCTCATGAGGAGCGCTCAAGTCTCACACGGACTTACGAAGGGTCCTATCGCATCTAACTTCTGACGTTTATACGAGATCCAAACGCCTTAAGCGCGGTCAGCTGACTTCGTAATGAATAGCCAATACGAAGGCCGCGGTCATTAATATGGAGAATACAGGGTACGTGCCCTGTAAGGCCCTATAAGCGAAATTCAGTACTGCAAATCACGGGACCATGCCTCTACCCCAGTGTGTACTCTCTAAACGAGTCTCAGGTTTAGGGGTTTCCACCCAAAAATATAGTGGGGCTTCAGGGCCTTTAATGCAGTTGCTGGGCCAGCTTTAGGGCTTACAGTGGGTTGACCAGTCAGCTATAGGGCACGTACCCTGTATTCTCTATATTAATGACCGCAGCCTTCGTATACATATGTGCTTCCGAATCTGGGGTATAAATTGTTTCTGTTTGCTATTTTCGCCATTTTTCAAACATCTTGTTTCTTCAATCTACGCGTTTCTACAAAAATGGGAATCTACACCCAACTGCCCATCCATCTCGAGGAGGTCGATGTAATTATTGCAGGAGGTACCGTTATACTCACAGTCCTATAGCTTTCACATACTGATTCTTTGTAGGCGGGACTGCTGCTTGCATTATTGCTTCGAGATTGAGCGATGCGGATCCCAACTTGTCGGTATTGATCGTTGAAGGTGGAGCCAATAATTTCGGTGACCCTACCATTATCCACCCTTTACTCTTCCTGAGCCATTTGGCGCCGACCAGCAAAACAACTTTGTTCTACCAAGGAACTCCAGAGACACAACTAGGTGGTCGACAGCTTGTTGTTCCATCTGGGGGTGTTCTTGGAGGCGGGTCATCTATCAATCTCATGATGTACAGCCGAGCTCAGCGTTCTGACTGGGATGCTTGGCGAACTGCAGGCTGGTCTGCTGACGACATGATACCATATTTGAAAAAGGTAATTCACGACATGTAATCCTCGGCCCTGCTAATGGCGTTCGCAGCTCGAGACCTACTGTGAGCCTGGCCTACAAACCACCCACGGTTCCAATGGTCCCACTTTGGTATCTGGCGGCCCGTACCGTGCAAACAGATCCGAGAACGAGTTCATCCAGGCCGCTGAAGAGATTGGATATCCCGAGATCAAGGACTTGCAAGATCTTGATTCCAACAATGGAGTCCAACGCGCGATGCGCTATATCGACCCGGACGGCAGGCGCCAGGACACAGCCCACAAATACCTTCATCCAAGGCTCCAAGATGGCAAACACCCGAACTTGAATGTTCTGGTTGAATCTCAAATTTTACGAGTCCTGTTTCAAGGCAAAAGAGCCTCCGGTATTGAATATCAGCCCAACCCAGCTTTCCAAGTCGGTACCACAAAGCGGAGCATCAAAGCCAAGAAAATGGTTGTCATCTCAGCCGGCGCTTTGGGGACGCCACTCATACTTGAGAGATCGGGTGTGGGTGATCCCGAGATCTTGAGCCGTGCCTCTGTTCCTGTTGTGGCAGAAGTCCCGGGGGTTGGTAAAGAGTATCAAGACCACCATTTGCTTGCATATTCTTACCAAAGCAGTTTGGAACCCAATGAGACGGCTGATGCGTTTACTGGTGGTCGTCTTGACGTTCCAGAAATGATTGCTACTAAAGCCGCTATCTTGGGTTGGAATGCTCAAGATGTCACTGCCAAACTTCGACCGTCTGATGCAGATGTTGATGCGCTGGGGACGGAATTCAAGGCAGCTTGGGATCGGGACTTCAAGAACAACACTAACAAACCACTGGTTTTAATGTCCCTATTGAGCGGGTGAGATCGACTTCTGAATCCATACACACCGTTATTCTAACTTTAACTAGCTTCCCGGGCGACCCAACCGGCCTCCCAGTTGGGCAATACCTCTCCGTATCAGTCTTTTCCGTGTACCCCTATTCGCGCGGCCACATCCACATCACAAGCACCAACCCCAGCGACCCAAACGATTTCCAAACAGGATTCTTCCTCGACCGCGTCGACATCAGAAAGCACGTCTGGGCTTATAAGAAACAACGCGAGATAGTGCGCCGCATGTCTTCCTACCGGGGCGAACTAGCCGTCGGCCACCCTCCATTCGCTGCCGCCTCCGATGCTGCATGTATCACACTCGACGAACCTCTTGTCGACGTGCAAGACATCAAGTACACGGCCGAAGACGACGCTGTTATCAGGAAGTGGCTAATTGAGAATGTTGGAACGACCTGGCATTCTCTTGGCACTTGCAAGATGGCGCCGCTTGCGGAAGGGGGAGTTGTAGACCCGAATCTTAACGTTTATGGTGTTGAAGGATTGAAGATTGCGGATCTGAGTATCCCGCCGGGAAATGTTGCTGCTAATACTGCTAATACGGCGTTTGCGATTGGGGAGAAGGCTGCGGATATATTTATCAAGGAGCTTTGTACTCCGAAGCCCGCTTAAGTTAAAGTTATGAAGAGGAAAGATGTTGAGAGTTTTTATTCGGGCCCCCCCTGCTACGTGGTTTGTGGGATCTGGGTCATTATAATAGCATATGATATATCCAGCCTAGCCTGACCTGGACTCCAGGATGTGCTAGACGGAGCTGAAGTTCATTCTGGGAAGAGAAAGGAAGAGTAAAAGTCGAATTTGGCAACGCAGAGGAGAGAAGAGCGAGGAGTAGGAAGGAAAAGGGAGAAATTGTATAATACATATCAAAAATCCAAATTTGAGTTCTCAGATACAATGGGTTGTTCACTTATTAGCCAGAAGTCAATCGTAGATGGCACAATCCTTGACTCACTGAATAAACTATACTAATTCTATACTTTATGTACCTAAGAGAGAGCTTGCCAATCTGCTTTTCCTCAGCCTCCGAGAATCATTGTTGCCTTGCTGGTTGACCCCGCGATTTCGGCCCCCAACCAGGTCGCCGTTCAGCTCAGCCGCGTTCGCGACAGCTCGCAGCCTCATTATCATGACACCTCACTGAGATTTGTATCTTCATCCCATCTGGGCAGAGACGGTATTTTGGAGGACCTTATCGTTCTGAGGCATTCTCAACCACGATCACAAGCTATGGCCGACCCGCTTCCTGCGCTCGGCGCCGCCGCTACCGCCTTGCAAATGGTCGAACTCGGCGGTAACATCATCAAATTTACGTACGAGCTGTACTCAAAAATCGAAGAAGCTCCTCAACAAATTCAAAGACAGCTTGCTCAGATAAAACAGATTATCAAAATCTGCGAGCTAATCGCAAGGGATGAGGGTCTACAGAAGGATTCCATAGCTTCAATGCTGGGATCGTGCATCCTTTACGGTAAGTGCTGACCTAAATCCATTCTGGTGACCAAACTCTCGGATCTATACTAGAGCAGGAAAGTTTGCGCTAGAAGCTCTCTAGAAACTTCGATACGTGTTCTAGTTTCGATCCTTCATGCAAGCTTTTGAGCGGATTCTCCGGGAACGCGTGGTCGGATCCTGAAGGATGACCCGCGATAAGAGGCAACACTAATGTACCAATAGCGCGGGAGTTCCAACGCTTGCTGCTCCAAGTACCGGCCGAAAAGGGCGATGGTTCGCCGAAAAGGAAGCGAAAGGCGGTCGAGGCGGTGATGAAGGAGAAGGAGGTGGCAGAGCTATTCGTGAATCTAGAACGGGAGAAAAGCTCTTTAGCGTTGAGTATTGCGGACATCGATTCGTGGGTTTTCCATACCGTATGAGGCATTTACTGATACTGTGATAAGCGCGGCACTGTACTCTATTGGTGTAGATATCAATGGCTTGAAAAGCGATATCGGTGATGTTTCGGTGGTGGTTAGAGATACGGCTCAGGGGGCGGAGACGGTGAAGACGTTACTCCTTAAGGTATTGCATTATTCGATTGAAATGATTATCGCCATGATACTAATATGCTACCCAACAGATGAATCAGCGGGTCTCTGAAGTGGCTGATCCAATCGTCAACTCTCGGTCATTTTACCTTGTTCCTAATGGCCGGGCCAGTAATTTCATCGGACGAGAAGACATCCTGAGCACTATTGAAAGCTCTTTCTCTTCAGAGCTAGGCCCTAATGTGGTAGTTCTACGTGGTCTTGGTGGCCAAGGGAAAACTCAGATCGCACTCGAATACTGCCGCAGATCGAGAGAAACAAAGTTTCAAAGCATCTTCTGGATCAACGCCAATTCAGAGAGCACTGTCAAAAATAGTTTCGAGGCAATAGCGGAAGAAATCAAAGAGCCAGAGCGAATAGTTTCGGAGGCAAAAGCAGTGAACTACGTGCTCGATGCACTTAGAAAGTGGCCAGATACATGGTTGATGGTTTTCGACAACTACGACGACGTTGACAATTTTGGGAATATCCAAGACTTCCTGCCCGAATCTGAAAATGGTTGCGTTATCGTCACCAGCAGGCATTTGGATTCTTTGTCTCTTGCTACAAGCTCTGAAAATGCCATTGACCTCCCAGGCCTCGCCGAGTCTGACGCACTGGAATTGCTACACAACATGAGTGATTTGAACCAAACAGAATCCTCGGTCCCTGGTGGGAAAGCCGTTGTTGAACTTTTAGGTTATCATGCGCTTGCAATTACTCAGGCTGGTTCATATATCAAGAGACGGAAGATACCTCTAGACCAATTCGTAACCAGGATCAACTATGATAAACGGGCCAAAGATATTCTCCAATACACGCCCGAGATCTCACAGTATCGGCGAAGCTTAAGTGGTTCACAACAACAAACGTCTTTGAATGTCTTCACGACCTGGGAACTCTCGTTCGAAATGCTGTTGCTGACAGGAGAATCTGGGCAGGAGAAGGGGAATCTCTTGACATTAATTGCTTTTTCGGGCTGTAACGACGTTTCCGAAGAACTGTTCAGCAATTATTGTGGAATGGCTCAACAGGCTCCCGAAGCATTTTTTTGGCCAGTCCCATACTTAGATTTTTGTCTTGACGAAACTAGCCAATGGAACAGCGAGATATACCAAGACATTCTAGTAGACCTCGCAAGTATGTCGCTGCTTCAATCTTGGTCTCTCGGCGAAGACGGCTTCGCTCACTGCAATTTACATCCACTTGTTCAAGACTGGATTCGGCTACGTATTAGACCAGAAGAACTTCCAAATTACCTTTTTTTTGCTACGCAGATCCTGAGGGCCTCAATTCTATCAAGGCGCAAGCTCAGGCGCTAGGTGCGGAGCACCCGAGAAACATTAAGTTTACCAAAGAGTACGCACACATGCTGGAAGAGATGAAAACAAGCGCCGACGTCAATAATGAAAGAGTGCAACCATGAGAGAGAGGATGGGCGATAAAAAACATGAGGAAACGTTCCAAAACGAATAGAAAGAGAGTCAACGTCAGCCACTACATTGTCCCATCCATGCGGAGACATTCTTGTGCGTCTGATGTCAAGGTCTTCATGTCTTTTTTTGGTGGGAGCAGGTCATTCGGGAGGACGACGGATCTAGTTATCGTTTCACTTACGATAATCAGCTTTTATTCGCGTGCTGCCGAGCCCGATAAATGTCTTCCAGCATTTCCTGTTGCGGGTAATATGATTAACACACCAGGGTAGCCAACGGAAGAGAGGGCACCATTGGCACTTTGGCGTTGACAAGGGGAAAAGATCAACAAGTATGAGACGTTTTGACCGGCTTGGTAGAAGCGGCAAACGGAACGAAGATGTATTCAACAACAGTCCCATAACTTGCTTGACCTCAGCTTGACTAACGGATAAGAGAGCCATTACAGAAACGTTATCAAAAGCGCAATTGACCTTGTGACATATAATTGCAACCAAGATATGCTCTAGCGATCTAGAAAGTCCAAGACAGAATCAAGTATACGTAGACGCTTGCAAACGAGTCAAAGGAAAATAAAGCCAACGCCCAGCAACCATACAAGTAAAAACATTGCATAGGATAAGGGGCAATATAAAGCGACCCCGAAGAGTACAACATAGTCAAAAGCATCCCCAAGTCAATCTTCCCATCAGACTACATTCATGGTATCAATCCCGCCGTCATAAATCATACCTCGCATTCCTTTCAACATCTCAACCCCATCAGATCCTCAACGGCAAAATATGCTGCCCCAAAACCCCTCTCCTACAAAGCGGACACTCGGGCTTCTCCCTAACCCAATCCCCAATACACGCCCAGCAAAAAACATGGCCACAGCCCACCACACTCGGATCCTTCAGCTCCTCCAAGCACAACGTGCATTTGCGCTGCTGCTTCCCCTTCACCCATTTCATCACACTGTCATCCCTTAAATCATATCTCGGGCCGCTTAAAACAGTTGTATTTGTGACTTTGCCTACCTCGGTGCCTGTGTGCTGCGGTGTGGCGAAGGAGGATTCGAAGAGCAGCTCGTTGTTGGTGTTGGGGTCGAGGTTTATCTCTACGCCGCCGTCGAGCATCGCCGTGCCGCCTATCGCAGATTCGGGATTTGCGGGGGCAGGGGCGCGCATGGTATGGTGGAGATGGAGCCATGTCTGGACGGTTATCTGGAGGACGAGTAAGACGCCTAGGACTTCGTATCCAACTCTTGCTTCTGAGGGGGCGATTCGCTTGGTGAAGGTGTAGCGGAGTCCCCAGAGCCGTTTTGAGAGCTGATAGTAGGAGCCGGTGAAGTAGAAGACGGTCAATGTGAGGGCATGGATTGGCGATGGAGAGGTAATGGTTGAGAGGTGGTCGAGGAGGTAGGATTGGATTCTGTATGATTTTGAAGCTTGTTGTTTGCTTCGGGATAGTTTCCGCAGATTGCTTTCGAGTTTCGATCGGATTCGTGACCGGAATGATGGTAGAACTCGGTTTAAAGAGTAAGGAAGGAGGATTGAAGTGATTATATAGCCTGCTCGTCTTGATATCGCGGGCAACTTAAGCGTATCGTCTTCAATTTGTATAATATCACAGTATTCCTCTCCTAACGTCCTGTTCCCTATGAATGTCGTGAGGCCCAAATATAACAGCTCCGAGAAAGTTCGCGCTTCAGACGTATATGTATGGAGAAATCGCGCTCCATAGAGTCGCCGTAGGAGGTTTGAGAGATGATTGAGGAGGACGCCTTCGAAGTACGCATCTTTCTGATGCGATCGTATGATATCCGGAGCTGCCGCGAATGGGTAATTATAGGATGGCCCTTCTGCCGCCTTCTCCGATACCAGATCCGACATTTTTGCAGCTATTCCCAAAATCTGGCGGTTGAAGAGAGTCGACGCGGATGGCACCAACCTCGGCATCTCTGGTGGTTGTTTTCATCCGAGCTCGCAGCCTCGTGTGGCGCACGGTGCGGCTGAACTTGTGGCTGTGCATTAAATATTTCTGGAACACACCCACGTAACCCTCTCCCCAGAATCTCCTTGAACTCCTAATAAGACACGCAACACCACGGCCTCTTCCTTTCCCTCACCACAGTCATTCTTTGAGTACTTGCGTTAAATGCGGCGATATTATCTGCGGTGACAATGGATGGTGACCCGGCTGTAGAGCCAGATTTGGACTCCTTCAGTCTCACGCTTCCCTTGCCGTATAGAGTTGCGCTGGTCGTTGTATTGGGTATATATTTTCTCCTCTCTCACATCTGGATTCCTGCTGATGGGAAATAGGAGTTTGGGCATGGGGCGCAAATTTGCATTATCTTTCTCTTGCTAAAATCGTTCGTCTCCCCCTTTTTACCCCCAGGCGCAAAGAAGCAATCCTAATATAACCTCACCAGGACGTCCCCTCCCTCCTCCACTACCCAGCGCGGCCCTCCCCACGAACAGACACACCTCACCACCTATCAACCTACCGCCTCGCAACCCTCCTCAGCATCCCGCTTACCATATCCTTCCTCCTCTTCTGGGCGCTCTCCCACCGCAACCCAACGCTCGTAATCTACTACGACTTCCTCCCGTTCTCCTACCTCTGCTTCCTTCTGCTCATCTTCCTGCTGCCCCTGCGGCGCTTTTCCTCCGCCGGCCGCACCCGCTTCCTCACCACCCTCCGCCGCGTCAGCATCGGCGGCATCGCACTCCCACACGATGGGAAATTCGGCGACATCCTCCTCGCAGACGTGCTGACCTCCTACGCCAAGATAATTGCCGAACTCTTCGTGGCCCTGTGCATGTTCTTCACGCCCAACGGCTCCGCGACAAAACGTCCAGACCGCGGCTGCGGCGGCCAGTACCTGGTGCCCATCATAATCGCCATCCCTTCTCTGATCCGGTTCCGTCAATGCATCACGGAATACCTGCGCGTGCGCGCGCACAACGCGCGGTCTGGCGGGCAGGGCGCGGGGGGGCTGGGGCGGACAGCACCTAGCGAACGCGCTGAAGTACTTCTCCGCGTTCCCCGTCATCATTCTCTCAGCGCTACAGCGCAACCTCAGCGTGAACCACGACAAAGTAGGCCTGAGCGAGACCGCCGTCTACCGGTTCTGGGTGCTGGCCGTGTTCGTAAACAGTTTTTACAGCTTCTACTGGGACGTAGCGAAAGATTGGGACCTCACGCTGTTCACGGCGCAACGCGCCCATTCCGGGCTGCGCCAGCGTCGATATTTCCCATTCAAAGAAATGTATTATGTGGCTATTGGCGCGGACTTGCTGCTGCGCTGTACGTGGAGTCTGAAATTGAGTCCGCATTTAGACCATTTTGCGGATTTCGAGAGCGGCATCTTTCTGATGGAGATTTTGGAGGTGGGGAGGCGGTGGATGTGGATTTTCTTCCGTGTTGAGACGGAGTGGGTGAGGAATACGAGTAGTGCGGGCTTGGGAGCGCCGGGGCAGGATGATGTCCTGTTGGGGGATTATGGTAGTGGGAAGGAAGACGATGATTGAGCGTTTCCAACTGGTTGGATAGCAAGAGAAGGAAGGCAGAAATCCGAGCCAATGGGGGGCCCAAAAGGGCAATCAGAGTCTGGAAGACGTCATTCCAGCCCAGTCATGGTTTAGGAGTACGGGTGATTTTGGAAGTTGTATGATAGGTGTACGGGATACCAGGAGTTTGGGCTTAGGCTTAGGATAGAAAGGATCTGGCACCAAATAAAAAAAAACCTCATAAATAGCACTTCGGGACTCGACTGCAATGATGATGATGAATTGGTGCCAGATCGGGCACAGTTATGTAACATGCTCTAAATACCCTATATTCCACCTTCTATACACCAGCACTTTACACTCCTTTTCATGCTATAATAGTATCCCGCCGTACAAAAACAGAGGCTTTCCACCCGTTGCCGACGCCGAAACACCACCTTTACACGTATGATTCTCGCTACCAAATACAAACGTAAAGAATCAAAGAAACCCAGCCCGATACCCTTCTTCCTCGTCATCTACGCCTTTGATCCATTCGGCGACACGCTTGAGAGGGCTAGGTGTAGATCTCATCTCAGGAGAGGAAGAGCCCTCACGATCATCGAGATTTTTGGGATGCATGATGTTGCGAATTGACATGATAGCAGAACCATCCAATTTTAATCCAGGAATTCTTATACCTAATACAGCAGAATTAGCAAAAGGTTCAGGAGTCTTCAGACGAGGAGTTGCCTAACAACTACTCGTCATCATACTCCTTATCTCTTTCACTGTTTCTGGTGCCTGGTCCTTGGCCGTCTTTGCGGATTGGGATCTTAATACCTTGCGTCGCGAAACACTTGCTAAGGGGTGTGCTCTCAACGACGCCGGGAAAGCGCTTGGCCGAGTATACGGTAAAGCATTCGGAGAAGCAGGCAGCGAGGACTGGAGCCTTCGTGGTGTTGACCGTCGTCGTTGGCTGGCCGTTGGAAGATTGACCCCCAGACAATATTGGGGGCGCAGGAAGGCCGACGTTGACGAATGAGAACCGAAGTCTGCATATATATATTAGTATGGGTTTACACTGCTGATTGGAAGGAGGTGAACATACCTGAAAGTACCTTCGGTTCTGACAGACAGATCTTGCAGAACGAACCAAATACCAATTCGATCATCCGGGTCCGTCAATCTGAACGCGCTCGCTGCCAAACTGCCGATCAAGTTCCGCGTAAACATTCCTCCCGGTGGAGCTGCGTTAACGGGCATCCGGGCCATGTTCATATCAGGTGGTACATATGGACGGTTTGCATAGGATGGTGGCTGGGAGTTAAGGGGATAATCCATACCTCCCTGACTACCATACGTGGGCTGCTGTCCATAGTACCCCTGCTGAGCGGACGGTTGGGAGTAGCCATTTTGTGGTGGATATTGAGGGCCGCCATTTGTAGTGGGGGCGTAGCCAGGGTGAAACTGCGGCTGTCCAGGTTGTCCGGCATACGATTGAGGCATTGATGACTGTTGTGCATATGGAGTTACTTGTGGTGGGCCAGGGTAAGGATTATAAGCCGCAGTTCCGTATGAAGGTCCTTGGCCATGTTCAAACTTAACAGGGCCTCCGTGCCCGGGAAGGATATTAGAATAATTAGGGGCGTTGGCATCGTGCTGTACCTGGGAATAGGAGACCGGCGTGGTCAAAGAGATGGAAGGTGAAGACTGAGAGTGGCGGACAAGATTCACTTCCTTAGATCCATCGTTGTTCCAGAGATCCACATTCAGGACGAACATGCCGTGCTCAATATCACTGTGTAGTATTAGCGAGTTTTTCATGGCTTGTCCCGCAAGTCTTACTTGAGATCAGCCTCCTTGCCCGTCTTTATGTCTGTAATTACCAGACGAACGCATGGTGGGGGAGTGATAGGGCGTCGATCCTGCAAAAGGTTAGTCGAATTCAAGAGCCAGTGAGAAATGATATTTCTCTAGGCGCATATTCTTCTTACCTTGTCTCCAAAACCACACATTCGCGCACGCTGGGGCTGCTGTACCACTTTTAGTCTGCTGCCGCATTAGTACGCTATTCTGTAATAGCCAGAAGAGTGCGATTCCTCTTTCGAAAGGAGCACTCACTCATATTTCCAAGTGCCATCGGTGCAGGACAGAGGCATTGGCTCTGGTGCGGCAGGCTGCGTTCCAGGAGCTAGCGGCGCAAAGCCTCCCTCTGCATGTATATGGTCGGGAATGGGTGCTCTCGACGCAGCAAGCGGATTGTATGGATCGCCATAAGCTTGGTTGATCTGCGATTGCTGGGGTACGGGCATGGAATGCTGCGATGTGGGATACTGAGGGCCGCCTGGCGCACCTGCGCGGTAGGCAGCCTCTTGAATGTTCGGTATGGACCCGCGTTGCATGTCGTGGGGAGGGGATGCTTGCGAGTATGCGGTGTTCATCATGACTTAAGCGCAGCGGCAGGTGAAAACGCAGTTTGGGGCGAGAGTTTGAAGCTCCAGCTTCGAGGGGAAGCTGCGAACGAGGTCAGAAACGGCACCAGTCACAAGCTAGGTAGCGACCGTCCGCACAATTTGAGATTTGCTGGAGGTGAGCGTCAGGGCCCGCCGAGTCGCAGCTTCGAAAGGACAACGTTCTCTTCGCCGCGCGACTTCGCAATGATTGTGCGACGTTGGTGGTGGTGGTGGTGGTCGGAATTGTGTAAGGTTAATAACTGCAGTGGATATCGGCAGTGAGATAGAGGGCGAGGTTTTGGGGGGTTTGACAGGCGCAGGCGGAGGCGAGGCGAGACGGGAGGGGACTTCAATGCTAAAGAGCTAAAGATTTAGTGGAGTGCCAGCCCGGCGGGTCTCGCACCGGAGTTTGCTGTGGGAGCTTGATAATTGGAGCAGCGCAAGGATAGAGTGGGCAGTGGGCAGCTTAGGGCAGGGTAAGCTGATTCTGGAGCGTCAGCCCTGGTAGCATGGGATGACGATCTCCCGGCACCTTAAAAGAGAGATTGAGGGTTTGGGAGTTTGAGGTTGCACGAGGGGTCGTTGGTCCCTCCTCGTCTTGTTCCCCAGCATATCATTGGGAATACAGACAGATATATAAATAACAGGAGACAAAAACCCACCCAGGGAATCCTCCTGAAATTAGGTACCAAGGAGTACACTTCGTTCTAGCAATAACTCAATCCTCCGAGGATATTGTTCTCCCTACTCGTGCAGATGGTGTGTGTCTCTTAATTAATATCCTAGTCTGGCTCCTATACCGCGAACAGGCACTCGGTAGGTGCTTGTTCCATATGCTTGGAGAAGGTATGAGCACCCGCGCGGCGAGAAGAGGAGCTGGGTGCAGAGACGCATGCACACGGGACAGAGCTGCAAGGCCGTTGGAGCTTCGAGCGCGATGGGCTGCAGTGTATGTTGCTTGTACGATGACTCGATTGGCAGCGGATGACCCTAATAATAAAGTTAAGGTTGGGCAATGGACCCCACCGGTACGTTGCTTTCTTTCCTTACTCTGCAGGCCGGTAGTGCATCCTCAATTCCCAGAAGCACTTGCAGAATTCCTTTTTTTGGGGGGAGAAAGAGAGGATTCGCAAGCAGCCGACGACCACCGAAGAGGCAGTTGCAATATGCTGCGTTTGCATGGCGAGGCTCCGATTGGAATAGTTGTGTCGCTATCTCCGCATCATCGGTGACGCCCGTGACAGCTTTTGGGCGTCGATTCCGTGGGGCTGGTCCGCCCCGCTGGGGCCGTACAAGGGTCTCAAGCTTCGGCTTATGCACGCGGATGGCTTGGACGACGCACTGTTTTCTGGATACCGCAATCGAGGTTGCAGAAGGAATGACTTCCTAGACGTGTGCAGGATATTGCTCTTAATATCAATAGATCCACGCTGGTATAGGACCTGAGTTCCAAAGGCGATGGGGGCTGCGAAGCCTCTTGCGGTGCTTAGGTCCTGAAAATGTGTATCCCCTTGCTGCAGCTCACAAGCCTGAGAGAGTGCCACTGGGATGCCACAGTCCAGTGGGGTCGCTTCAGCCCGCTGTCTCTCTCAACTGACTTCCACCGACAGGTCATTGAACCGATGCTCTGTGCTGTCCATCTCGCTAATAATTGGTAAGATGAACGCCAAACGGCGTTTATAACTGCCTTTGCTATCATATCCCAGTCACACTATACTCTTGGGACGCCCATATCATGCGCCTCACCAGTCTCTGCTTCATGGCAACTCTTCACGGGCTCTCAGCGTTTGATCGGTCCCGTCCTTACTCCGGTGCCAGGGCACGGCTGGATTAATGCTAGTCTCCCGAAACCCGCCGTTGATCTCTTGATTCAAGGGGCGTTGACGGGCACTGCTCTGATAGAGTACCAACTATGGCATCTTCTGGCTATGCGGCTGGGCGTTTATCCCTTGGTATAGTACCTTATTATATGGAGCCCACAAGCTTGTCTCTCAAAGAGCGCAGTTTCACCTCCTGCACGTCACCCACCACCCCATCCATGGGCAATATTCAGCAGTAGTTTGCATTGCCATTGCCACTGCCACTTCGGCATTCTGTGCCGCCGCCTCCAAACCGGAGGCCTTCAACCGCTTTCCGGCCGCCCAGCAGCTCGGAGGTGGGCCCTGAAGCAGTGTCCCAATGCATCACACTTCTTCTTCTTCGAGTTCAGATGCCTATCAACTCCCCGTCCAAGTATCTCTTAGCAGTAAATATATTTCAGCATTGCGGGCTTTTTCAACGTTACTTTTGCTTGGTTACTTTGCTTTTATTTCCCAATATATTGCGTACATGGCGCGTTACATTGCTGTGCCTGGGAACAACAGTATCCTGCCTGAATCACAGGCAATATAGCAGGTATTTCTTGGTAACACAAGTTGAGCAGATCGATGATCTGCCAGCCTCGCTCGGATCTCCGACAAGAGATAAAGTCCTGTAGACCATGGATTGGCTGGCTCGCAACCCCGCACTACGAAAGCAGCAGCCAGCACTCTTCAACCCCAGAGACATGAGTTGCTAGGAATGGCGTGCATATTGTCTCACGGCACAGTAGCTGGGAGGCAAAACCTGAGGCCGGTATCGCTTGGACCACGAAGACCTCAGGACATACTCAACAATCAGCAGACTTTTGGGGGTTCATCAAATACAACCACTTTGTGCCGCTCGAACGCCTTCGCGCCTAGGAATGAAATCGGTTGTATGTCGTCGAAAGAAGATTTCTCTCCTAGGCCTGTGCTTATGCCGGAGCTTTAAACAGTCCATCCTACCCTGGTAGCGCTTGCCAGACATGACAAATAACAATAAAGTGCCACTAGCACAAAACCGGAGCTTTCTGAGAGGCAGCCAAACTGTTGGTACTAATACACAGCCTACTTGCTTCGGAGAAATATCCCTCTTGGGAAAATAAACTTCCACGCCAACATCTGACGCCCCCAATCTTACAGCTTGGGATCCCGTCCCAAACTGTCGGGATGCGGGATGGACGCCACATCGGAGCCTGTGCTGACAAGCAACGCCAACATGATTATCATCGCTTGGAGCGGAGGAAGCTACCTACAACGTCCCTCGAAGCCAACAGCTGGCTTACAAGGTCGCGTCTGGGCGGCCAGTTTGGCCAGAAACCAGCTTTATGGCCTTCCCTATCCCAGCAGCTTCAGCTTTGATCCTGGATGTGGCGAAAGAAGACATGGGAGCTGCTTACTTGCAGGCCTTGCTGTGACGAGGACGTGACAACGCACCACGAATGCTAGGATTTAGGTCCAATGGGCACGACAACGCCTCTGGCGCTTCTGCAACTCGCTGACCAGGCTGGTATCCGAGCGTGCAGTATCTATACATAGGTACTCGTAGATCTGAGAATAGATCGTCTCATCCCCTCGCTAATCTGAAGTCGCTGTAACGGCTGGGCATGTTCCGTCGATATTCACTTGTATCTAGGATGGGCTGACACGAGGAATTCAATTCACCAGAAACGACACTTTTGTAAGAGCACGCGGGGTTGTTCACTGTATAGACCATCCAAGCCTTCCACTTCCTCTCTATTATTCCACTTTAGAACCATGGAATTGGGGCTGGTTTACTGTCTCATAAGAAGTGAGACATTTCTGGTACTCGAAAACATATTTAATCGCAGGGAAGTCAACATGGGAGGGGCAAGGCGTACGGCAAACAACGCTTCATGCTCGTATCATGTGTGATGCAAAACGGGGAAGAAAACCAAAGATCGAAACAGGAAATATACAGATCTGGGGTTAACCAAGGCTTCCACAGTCAAGCAAGGAAGCCCAATATATATATATCATCTGGCGATGGCTCTTCAACGACTTACATGAATGAAAACTGGGATGGTCACATGTTCCAACGATGCGGTATCAAGAACTTTTCTATGGCTCATTAATTGGCTACCTGCCTCTCAATTCTTTCGTCAAGGCAAAACCTCATATCGCGCCTTGAAGTCCCATATGAAAAGCAGGATGCAAAGGAAACCGGACATTCATGAGGACCAATCAAATGAAGAACGCCAGATATCATGCCTCCCAACTCCCTTACCACCCCATCCCGAATCATGACCCTCACCCCTCCTCAACCTCCCCTCACTTTTTCTTGCCCATCAGCCATTCCTTTCCCTTATCAGCCAATCCCTGCGGCTTCTTGACATCCTTCTCCTCATCGCCGATCGCACTCTCCCACTTCGCGTTGTCCGACTTCGCCTTCGCGATATCGTCCGCAGAGGGCTTGAAGATGTTCGCTGCGCCGCCGCGTCCGACGTGTGTGCTGGAGGTCGATTCTCTGCGTGGGTGTCTAGATCTCCATCAGCTTCGTGTTTTCTCCTATGTACAGCAAGTGTCATGCTGATGAGATATTGCAAAGGGGGGTTATTACCCAACAACATCCTGTGCCCGCCTCGCAGCCTCCGGGTCATCATTCTTCGCCATGTTTCCGCTTCCTCCGCGGCCCGTCGTGTATATCTGGCCCTTGAGGGTAGGCGTCTCGAGGTCTACCGCATTGTGGTCTGAGTCGGAGGTTCCGATGTTACCTATACTGCTGCGTTAGCAAAGATCGTATGCAAAGTGGCATGCGGGGAGAACATACCAGCGCCACCTCTTCCGTGCGACATGTTTGCGCGGTTGGAGGATGAAGAGCGACGGCCAACCTCGGCCAGGTTCTTTGGTACTGCTGCCATTTTGATTTTTTGTTATTCTTCCTTTGCGGTTGTGGTAGTGGTCGCTTGTCGTTGTGTTTGTTCGTTGTGAAGGCAGGAGCTCCGTTGATTGAGTCGCGACTTCAAATAATTGAGCAGTGCTCGATTGAATTATTGGAGGCAAAAGAATCGTGTCACAAGGTCGCAAGAAAATTTCAATTATGGCGTTCTCGTCGCGTTATTGTCGCGATTCACCTCACCCAAAATGCGGGGATATTCACGCAAAGAAACACCAGGACTTCTCTTGAACTCTATGAACAAACAACTCCGTCGCAAACAGAGAAGAGAAAATTCCGTCTTTTTCTTCCCCTCACAAAAGCCAAGCCCCACTAAGTTAGCAAAACCCGTTCCCAAAAATCAGGTGGCAGCACAAAGAGCTAAATTCGCCCGGTTCATGTTGGGTCCCGACTTCTAGTGCAACCACCTAGCAATCCATTACCTCACTCCATCTCCACCTCCGCCTTTTCTACACGCGAAATATGGAGCGGTGAGCCCAGGTGAGAGGGAGACGAAAGTCGCAATGTCAGCCCTGCGATGCCGTGCCTGTGAAAGCTTGCGGAGAAAAAAATCGCGAACGCAAACGTAATGGAAACGCGGACATCCAAGAGAACTTCGGATGGCGCCATTTTGGCTATTCTGCTTCTCGGCCTTAGGTTTTGCATGGAAAATATTGAAGCAGTGCTTTTGTTCTAGAAACTATCAAGATGCCTTTTCCCATCCTTCCTGAACGTGGAGTATGGGATTGAAGTCCCAGCGGAAGGTTGAAATGCGGGGTTGATTTTGAGGCTCGGGATTTGCCACTATACCATAGCTGTGATTCGAAGCTACTGTACAGCTGGTCGGGTCAGGTACGCCCCGCTGTCAAAGCACATGCGATTGTCAACTCATGCAGTGGTGGCATCACGGAGAGTGAAATTTCTTTTTCCCCTCGGGCCCTCATGGCCTCGGCGGAAATCTGGGGATATCAAATCCCTGCATTGGTCAAATGCGACTGGAGCCGAGGTTTTCGACCTGCCCTATGAGTCTTGCGTCTTTGAGCAGACTTTGCTTGAGATTATTGCTGAGAACTTCTTGCTGTGATCGAGCTGCCCAGGAGTTGCGAATAATATCACGTGACTTTCCATCGCTTCGCGTCGCCCTACACGGGGTCACCGTTTATTTTCTCCTATGTCAGTCTATAGCAAATCTATGTTACCTGAGGTGTTATGTTTCTAATCGTGTATAATATGCTCCTGGTTATAAGGATTATTTCCTTGGCGTAATTCACGTGGTGTGTTGGAAAAAGAGGGGGTAAGCGAATACCAGATCCACATATGTTGTTGGCTTACTAATGAAGTCCAACATATCTGTCATATCGTTTTTCACATAGTCACTCCTCAAATACTCATTCTTCCGTTCAATTGCTATCGCTCGCGCTCGCCACTATGCTTTTAGTTGATTTCCCAGCCGAGATTCTCGTTCATATCTTTTCTTACTATGATATCCTTGACCGTAGGGATATACGCCATCTAACCCTATTATGTCGGCGAATCAACCGCCCAGCAGTTGCTAGTCTCTACAAATTTATCAAACTTCACTCCTTTGACGCAGACGACAGCGCTGGCACCGAACAAATCACTCGTCTCATTGCTATCTTAGATAGCCACCAGGATCGAGCGCTGTGGACGAGATCTGTATCCCTTGCATGGAGTGCAAAAGATTCTGATGCTACCAGCAGACGGTTTCAGCTGCTCGCTCGATTCCCAGCCCTCGTAGTTTTGAAACTGCGCGCCTGGACATTTGAGATACCATTTTTCAATCCGTCAAGCCAGACCAACCGGCCTAGACCATTATCTATGGCAAACCCCTTGGCGCTCTTACACCAATCCCTATTTGCACCATTCCTGCGCAATCTCACTATCGATGATGCATATCTTTCTATCGCCGATATCGCCACAATCTTCACCCTTCCAAGTCTCAGATGTTTGAATATTATGAGATTTGACGAGATGAAATCGGCGGGGATAGAGGTCCGCGACCTTAATTCAGCTCGACTGTGTCCACTAAAAGAACTCATGCTTGTGATTACTTCACCACCAACAGGAGCAGTCATGAGTTTTATACTTCACGGACATCCGCAACTGGAAAGGCTCGCACTGGAATTTGATAGTCGGGACCATTTTTACCGTCCTCCGCGTCAGTTATCAGCAGCCTCTTTGGTCTGGCTCTTGCAGCCATTGAGTGCGACACTGCTTGAACTCCGAATTTTGACGATTGGTCGTGATTTTATTCAAACATACCGCTCTTTTGATTTCTCCACTCTGCGGGGACTGAAAGTCTTAGTTGTCTCCCACGAGGTTTTGAACCCCGGGGAATTTATTCTAGACCGACCATGTCTTCATGAAAGGCTACCAACTTCCTTAGAAAGACTCGTAGTAAGTACATTCAAAAGGGGGTTTAGCCGCGCATAAGCTTACCTCAACGGGCTAGGTAGACTTTATGTCTTCAATGAGCAATCTTTTCCGGAAAGAAGAAGACTGGTATTGGCTTTTAGCTTTGTCATATCAGAAGAACAACGCACTTCCGCGATTGTCACATCTCAGTATCTGCCAAAAGGTCCAACTTCAGCCTTACGATGAAAGGGATCAAAGTAATGATGTGGTTGAGTGGGCGTACCCTCCGGATTTAGTCCATGCCTTCCATGAATCAAGCATGAGGCTTCAAGTTACCACGCTGGAGCATTGTGGTGAGGCATAGTTGCAAATGAGAAAATCGGGGTCATCCGCGGTACGCCTTGATCTATATACTGCTTACATGTCCCGAAAACAATATTGCTGTTTTTATTCCCTTGAGAATGTTCTATTAATTGTGGCACAACTGAAACAGGCTCAAGTTTTAATTTCAAAGATAACAAGGCAGAGAGAGGGTTACGTATGTGAAACAAATTCTTGGTATTCTATGCATGGCGTATAATTTTGCTTTATTTGACAAAGGCATTCCATACATGAATGGATGCGCCTACAGACTCAAACCCCGGCTGAACTTATTTTCCCCAACTTCCGAGTCTCGTCTGATACATGCTCCATGAAGTCCTTGACATCCCAAACTCTTACGCAATGAACATACGAGGAAGCCACCTTTTGGAGAAGTCTCTCTCCTTGATGCCCGCAGGCGGCTGTCCTGTGGTTATAGTTCCCAGATCTGAAGCCAGTGGCCTAGAAACACCAGTCGAGTAATCTAACTTGGCTCCATTCTGCGACAAGTACACAGCGACAGCAGCCCATGCGAGATTTTGAGGATTTTTTGAAACGGTCATTCCTTTCGGTTGAGCTGTTGGAATACATCAGCATTGAAACTTTGGATATCAAAACGGGATTTTTGGAGTTTTAATTTACCTAGAGCGAGGAGTTGGCATTCCAATACTTTGTCTACAAAAGAGTTACTTTAAATCGAACTGAAGCACGCATCAAGATGTATGTACCTGCTTGGTAGGTTTGCTGAACAAAATCAGCTGGAGACCCTGGCCAATCAGGGTTTGGAGCTCCAGTATCGGGATTCGTAGCTTGTACGGACTCCGGAACGGTGTACGCAGGTAAGTCGGGATACGTTTCGTCGATGATGTGAAAGAGCTCGTGAATTAGAGTCATTGAGAAGGGTTCGATATTTTGCAGATAGGTTCCTAGTCCCCGGCTCGTATCGAGTGTTGATGAGCATGCCCTCTGGAAAAAGCCTGTTGGACACAGTGTCATGGTGGGCTGGTTGCTGTTGGGACTACTCAATGCTATAGCGCCAGGTCTGTCGCAATATCCTGGTGCCCCGCCATTGGATCCGTCAGAAACATCGTATTTCGATATCACTTGAGAGTAGTAAACCTTGGTCTAGTGGAACTTTAAGCAATATTTCTGTGAAACTTTACTTCTTCAAGTTGTTCTGATAACAAATAAAGGGTAGCCATTTGTAATGGCTTTCATACTATCGAGAATGTTTACTTACAGTCCCTGGTGCTATTAGCATTTGCTGCAAACGCATTCTTTGGATGAAACACCGCAGAGTATACACAAGGATACTGAAACTAACCTGCCTGATAGTCCGCAAAGAAATCCTTGTCTTTCATTTCTTCCGCCATGGTTATGGTAGGCGATTGAGACATCTTCCCGCTCGCGTCCGAGATCCAAGCTGTAGGTTACATTAGCACGTATACAGGTCACAGACATATTAAGGAGTAGAGAGGGGATCCTTTCACTCACCTTTATCCGTGAGTTTCATTTCCACCCAATGATCACTTCCACAAAGTATCTGGATTTTCTTCTGATTTGGAAATGTATTTGTTGTTATTTGTTGAATAGCTTTGAATCCACCTTGAACGCAACATATAATGTCAGTGTCTAACTTTTTGACTAAATCTTACTATTTTTCTTGGAGGAGTCTTGCCTTGGACGTTCTCCAGATCAGGTCTGGAGGGAGTAGCTAGCAAAAGTTCGTCTTCCATGTCAAACAGTTGAAAGCCTATGAACATGTTCCCAATTTTGGGGATCTGTGTGGGTCCAGTATCAAAGCCATCAAACGCTGTTTGCGCAGCCGCGATAATTTTGACGGCCTCGTCCCAGTACCCGGGGAGAACGCCGGCATATGGGTCGCAGCCTCCTTTGGTTGACCCCGGTGTCACTGTGAAGATGTCTGTCAAAGCTGCAGTCACCGGAGAACAGAAGATGTAAAGGGCTAACACCAAGGCGCTGATTGTGTTTGGGAAGCAGTTGCCCATGATAAAGAAAAAAGCAGTTGTAAGTTGTAACTTGGGCCCTTGGTATAAATGCAATGGTTGGCTCGATGACGAGTTGAGAAAGTTTGAAAGCTTCTGAAATCTAACCGTCTACCATTTGGAAAGGCATATTTATATAAACGAGATCTCAAACTTCAAGGCATCGCATACCTGAGTGATGTTGGGGTTGGAGGAAAGGATTACCCCCATGCTTCGATATTTCAATATTTTGTGGAATTCAGTGACGAGGCGCTGCTCAGCCAGACCTCATCCTTCAGACCCCAACAATCCTTTCAAAACAAATGTTGTCTACTTTGGTATCTATTTCGGTAAATATAGATGTTGGTTCTGTTGGCTCTGTTGGATATGGTAGAGAAGTTGGAGAAAGTTCGGCTATTATTGGTTCGCTTAAAAATGGGAGCTTCGCGAGTACCAAAATACCTACCAAACAAACTACATATGTTCATTTGGAGACCTGGTCGGCCTTAGAATATGACATTGCTGCGGCGGGCCACAGCAACTTGGCTAGGCCACCGACGCGTGTACGGCGCCAGCGGCTATCTTTGTACCGAAGTATTAGACTGATCCCGAGGGCTCTCAGCTTCCCTCAACCTGTGACTCGGATTCTTTGCAAGGCAGAGGAGCATCCTCCCTGACTGTATGTGAGATATTTGCGGAAATATGACGAGTCTCTATATATAACCCCGATGCAAACCCCTGCACTTCGGTAGGTACTCAGCTGGTGAGCCTGAAGCTGTAAATCCTACTTGAAAGCTATTTTGGGTATTGGACACTAGACTTTCTCATTTTTAGTAAGTTGTGGTTCCATAGCTATAAAGTGATCTATAACTACATACAAAAACAAGTTCTGAAGGGGCATCTTTACTTGAATTCCATCTTCTCAAAACAGACTTCTCGACGCACCACATCTCATTCCGAATTTACAATTTGATCTTTCAATTGACTTGGACCAGGATGTATCGCAAAGTTCTTTCGATCTTACCAGCATTCATCTATCTTGTTTCCGCTATACCACAAGATAAAGCCATTGTCCCCACATCTGATGGCCAGATTGGTGTTAATCCTGCCGACTTGTAAGTATCTCTTCTTTGTGTAGTGGCAATAGATTACGAGATCTTACCAACAAATAATTCTAGCATTCCAAGCAGTGCTCCAACAGAGTTCTTCACTCAAGATGCGACAACCACACGCTGGATTGGAATCAACACCATCGTTATTGAAACCATCACGAGTACAGATGGTGCAAATATTGTGACGACAACGGTATCAGCACCTATCGGTATGATTACAGCTACTGCAGACGGAGATGATGGCTCAAAGGTTGGCGAGTAAGTTTCTTTTTCCAGACGTCTATTTTGTCCCAGTTGCCGTGTTTGTGTAGTATTCAAAGAATGAGAGCCGGTCACTGACTTTAAACTACCTGCAGCATTAGTTTTATTGTCAGCCCGGACGCTGTAGCACAACTCGGACCAATCTTTGATGCTGCAGCCGCCACTTGTAATGCGGTAAAGCGGATCAAGAAACGCAGTTACGATAGCTGCCTTGTGGAATTTATGTCCTCGAAAGTTGACAGTTCTATCTTCGGGGACCTTGCGCAGGTCGGTGCTACAGCCCTCAAAGCCTACGTCGCAGAAGGAGGAGATGCCGCTGCATTGTTAGTTCTGGGTACGGGTGTCTTGAGCATCGGCGCAGTGGCCTTATACGAGATTTATGGCGAATTGCAAAAGTCGCATTATATCCCACAGATTGTCAAGATCCCAGTTGCGCAGATTGATCCTACCAAGACGATCCCGCCTCCTTCTGCCGCTCTTTCGACCGTGGCAACCTCAGCCGAAACATCAACGTCAGAGTCCACTGTAACGACAACGACAACTTCGTCTTCGACAACGAGCTACAATCTTCCATTTTTCACTGGTCTCACTCATATGGACGGGGGAGTGTTTAACACTGCAGCTTCGGGGGCCATGGCTACTGTTCTTGAGGCCCGCTGGGATTCTATCGCTGGAATAGCTGTTGCGTCAGTACCTACATCAACCATTTCTACTGACTGCACTTGCACCCAACTTGTTTCGCCTCAGGGATCTAACCTCGACCTTCATTGTCCAACTTCACCGGACGGTGCACAGGCGGAAAACTGCCTTGTGAGTAGCCAGAGCCTTTCAAAGTCTATCACGTACCGGGAAAACAAGAAGCTAACCCTCTATAAAGTATGTGACATCGACAGTGGCCCCAGCAGTACCGACCTTGATGCCTGTCCCGAACCCAGCAACAAACATCGTCTGCAACACGGCCCGACCAGCCAACGCCCCAGCGCCCTCCTTCATCCCCACCGGACAAACCTTCAACCGCGTTGCAGCATCGGCAGCCATCCCCAACTTCTGCAAGGATTTCCCGTACATCCCGCAGGATGGAGCTAACTGCGCGACGTGGCAGTCCTTTCCCTTCGACGGAAAAACGCTTCTCGGAGATAGTGGCGGCCAGACCGGTCTCGGGGAGATTGGCCGGATCTACATGGCCACTCGGTGGGACACGGGAGAATGTCCTATCAACCAGTGGTGGACAAATGGAGATCCTGAACTAACGGCTGCAGCTGTGTATCTTAACTCTACAGCTTATTTCAATGACTGTATAGCTGGTTTCACTGCTACCTTGGGTGCTTGTGAGTTTTGACTTCTTCCAATACAGAACATGAGGCTTTGCTAACTATTTGATAGGTGACGGTACGATTGAGGATACTAATGGCGGGAGATTAAGTTACAACTGTTTGGAGTACATGATGTTCCCATCTTCCTCAAGCAATCTTCAGATTGACTGTAAGGCAAGTGGAGGGCTAGCTGCTTGGTAAAGCTGCCATGTGACCATGGTGTTAGAGAAAGGCAATATGAATTTTTGGTGCAGGCCCAGGACATTGTACGGATCTATAGTTGCAAATCAAATCAAGCTCTCTTTTGGCTGGCGTATGATATCGTATCGTCTTGTATTGGTATAAATCCTAAGACAATCTCTCTGAACTAATGTTACCCCAAATTCTCATTCCCCCAGCATCAAGCACGTTCCCCCACAAAATACCCCTCAACAATCCCTGAACATCCTCCCATCTACCCAATCCCAACACTAGGCAC